>CM050408.1:17025831-17199488 GCA_027580255.1 Therioaphis trifolii
AGGATCAATTTTGTTATGAAAATCATCTAAAAATGTTTTTTTTTTGATAACTACAAAAAAACACCTTGAAAAAAGCAGTAGATCTCCTAAAAACATTAAAATTACTAAAACAGCTTCAACTGGTAATTTATTTATTTTTATAATATATATATACGTATATATTAAGATCAATGGCAGATAGGTCTGGTGGAAAATCGGGATTTTATTTATGGGTTTCAGCTGTGTGCGTAACCCATATAATCGAAGCATTGCATAATAATATAATTTAAATTCTTAATTTTATTTATATTACCTACTTATATAAAATTACATCCTTAAGAAAAAAAAAAAAAAAAAGTAGTCAATAATTTATCAATGACACCGAACATTTTTTTTTCTGACATCAAACATAAAAAGAAATCATAAATACCTACTGATAAAAACAAACAAATAAATGACAAGCATTTTAACATAATTTTGAAAAAAAATTCAAATCACTTTTATTAATTGAGTTACACTATACGATTAAAACCAACATATTTAGTAAAGAAACAAATTGGCTTTATGTTCTTTGTCCTTGGCTACACTGAGTAGTTCCTCAGTATTGTATTGGAACCATTCCCTTACATTTTGCAGCCATCTCGTTCTAGGTCTTTCCCTGCTCTTCTTTCCGCGAATTTTTCCTTATACTATGAGTTTCAACAGCTGATATTTTTCACCTCTAAGCAAATGTCCAAAATATTGCAACTTCCTAGATTTTATAATCTTCATCATATCTGGTTTTTTGCCTATTCTTCTTAAAAATTGTGCGTTTGTAACTTTGTCAACCCAAGATATGTTGAGAATCCTGCGGAAACACCACGTCTCAAACGTTTGGATTTGTTGAACATCTAAATTCTTTAGGGTTCAAGCTTCCATTCCGTACAACAAGGTGGAAAACACGTAACACTTTAACATCCTAGTTCTTAAATCCAATGGAAGATCTCGGTTTGGAAAACTTTTCCTAAGTTTAAAGAACGTCGATCTAGCAATTTCAACTCGACACCGGATCTCTCTTGAGTTATCACCGTTTTCGTGAATCCATGTTCCAAGATACTTGTATATGAATACACTCTTTCTATTATGGCATTGTTTAAGATTAATTTGAATTATTATCATATTCAAATTTATATAGACAAATTGCAAATTACTTTAGCCTCAAACCAATAATTCAATAGAAACGAAAAATCGATGAGACAATATTAAACTGTCAGAGGTCCAACATGAACTCGTGGCTATTATATCCGGATCAGTGCAGTACGTGGAGGTACACGATCATTTCACTCGGCCGAGCAATATTGTTTTTCGTGTCTAGGTCGATCGAATACTCGTCCGAGTGCTCGTCACGTGTAAAACTAAATACGGATTTAGCTCGATTGGTTTTTTTTTCAGATTGTTCGATCATCGGCTAGCCATCCACGCCACCGAATCTTCTTTGTCGCTCATCTCGGTAGTTCGATTGTTCGACACCTCGTTCGCGTAGTACGGGTTAAGTTTTCGTCGCGTTAACGGGAACTAATTTGAATAATGGGAATACTATTCGTTCGCTTGCCCGTACGAACGGAGGTCTGAAAGAGACACGCGACCATTAATTAATGAAAAAAAAAAAAAAATCATCTCGTTATGGCGTGATACGATAGAGTATAAAATATGGCGAACGATTCCAACGGATTTTCGTCCAGTGTTTAAACAACCGTTCGTGTCTGTGCGCATTTATTGCTCTACTGATCTGTGTTATCGAATAAAAACACGTTGGTTATGAACATCGCATATATTATTATGTCGCGTTTGACACGCACACGAACGTCAATTATTACCATACTTACGCGTTAAATCGTTGAAAACTTGAAATTTTCTCTGCGACGTCTTCATCGAGTATTATAATATATATTATTAAAGATGCATTAATTCCGTGTACTGTGTCGGTGTGTTGTGCGTTCCGTACAATTGTTTCGGCTCTGTACAAGCACAAAATTATAGTTTGTTTAAAATTCGTCAATTTGGTTTTTTTTTTTTCGTTATCGGATTAAAATAAATATACCTCTACAAACTGTGTATTACAGTGATTACAGTCATTATCATTAACAATAACGGTGTCATATTATTATTATTATTATTATTGATCCTAAACTCTATGTACCTATCGATTTAAAACAAATCGTTTTACAGTGAATTGTTCATTTCGGTTTACCGAAATATAATCGAAAAACCTCGGTCAATTAATTAGAATCGAAAATTGACTTTGTTTATACAACCATGCAGTTTACCGATATTCTCACTGATATACATAATTAGTTTATTTTATTTTTGTCTGTCAATTAATTTTTTTTTCCATTCGTATGGCAGCTATTAGCTACACAACGATACGATTCACTAAAAACAACTGATTAAAATAATATGTAAAGAAAATTAACCGTTATATATTATTTATTTGAATATTAGTGTAAGATAAAAAGTATCAATTATCAATCTTAACGATGGTTTAACTTTTATGCTATGATAGGCGCTCTATTAATTTTTACGGATTCAAAAAAAAAAAAAATGAAATAATAATTAGTCGTTTCATAATACGAAAGAGAAAAATAACTACAAAATAATGATGCGTTTAAGTATATTTAGTATATGCAGCCTCAAAACAAATATAATATGTCTAATGATATTATAGTCATACATTGAATACGTGATGTTTTTGATTATTTTAGAGCTGCAAAATAATTATTTGGCGATACTTTTTTGATAACTATATAGTTTAGGCGGTTTAGCTAGCGCCTTATTGTAGATACTAGTTATCCAGCTTGTTCCATACTTAATTGAGAATATAATTGTCCTATGAATCCAGACATTTTATATTCAAGCGTATAATACCACTCGCGTAGATATTATGGAGATCGTATTATTATAACATCATAACGTCATCGTGTAAAATAATCTACAATCACAGGGCGTCGATAATATTATTATGTACCTGTATATTCGATAAATTTTCATTATTGATTCTGAAATCAATGTTTTTATTAATGTCATGCACTTAAAGTACCGAACGCAAAAATTAAAACTTATTATTATAATTTTTTTATTCAATTATTTTTTTTTTTTTTTTATAGATTTGGATTATCGCCAAAATTTCAATCATGTAGCTATATATACCTGTCTACAGCCGTTTAGTTAATTTTTCGTGTAATATTTTTCGTTTGCGAAGAAATCAAACATGTTTCGTACGGCTATAACCTACATGAACGCGAATTAGCTTCACATTTTTTTTTTCACTGCATATAATACGCATACATATGTATATACGTAGAAATTCATTGTATATGTATCATTATATATCAAGGTGTGTACCTTGATAAAAAAAAATGTATACATTTATATATATAGCGTATACGCTTGGTAAAATATAATTAAATATCAAATTACGGATGGAAAAAAGAACGAACAATATTCAAGTAGTTTGTTAACTGTTATACTATATATATAAACATATATTTACACGGGGTTTGAATTTCAAAATTAACAAGAATTTATTACTATCATTTTTTAATTGCGTATATTAACATAACGTATATTGTGTATTGTACCTACACGTAATACAGTCCGCGTATACGCGTATAACTGCATTTGAAAATTGTAACAAAACCTGTCTCCGAAAAGAACGTTTTTAATTAACCGCGAAAAACACACAAATGTGAACAAAAAAATCATAAATACCTACTGCGTTATAGTGCTATAACGTACAAGGAGTCATTCGAGTGCACATTGAACACGTCATGTACACTTGTCGATTCGCGAGCGAAAATTTCACAAAACGTCTCGCAAAAAATCGTACTCGAGTGGTGCACAGGTCGTGTCTGACACGTCACTTCGTGTCTTAAACACGTCGTCGTAACCTGTACCCATAATGATAACTGTATACGTTTACACTACAACTAACACGCCTAATTATCGCGCGTAATCGCGTACGTAGTTTAATAGCGGTTTTAAACGTTATAAATATTACGAAATTAATTTCAGATTTCCATCAGAGCTTGCGCGTATCGGTTATCGGGCAGATTCGTTAGATACAAACTAATGTTCGCGAGTTCTTATTAGTGATGGAAAAATCCGGATTTATGGGATTCGAAATCAAAAATCCGTTATTCGGATTAGAAATTTGGATTTCGAATTCAAAATCTGTATTTTGGATTTTGAAACATTAAATTACTATTGTTTCAACGGTTAACTTGTTCAACATTTATGTAGTCGGTATAATTAGTTCAATATTTAAAAGTAGTTAAACTATAAATTCAAAGGTACACTGATTTGCGAATTTCAGGTTTAAAATAGTTATATTATGTAGGCTGTATTGTTTTGATTTACGAAATGCGATAAGTACGGCAACAAGATATAGAACTTGAAAAATGAGTATTCCATATTTGTATTTGTGTAAAATTTAACCATGTGAGAAAATTTTCGACACGAGTCCGTTGTTAAAAGATTAATACACAACGACATTGTGCACTAAGATCGGTCGCGTGTTCGGCAATGTCGCAGGCACTGTATTTTCGGTTTAATTTTTCTCTGCACCATGTCTTTAAACGTACGTGACGATTCCACGGCACGAATTATACGAACCTTATACAGTGTGTGTGTGTGTGTGTGTGTGTGTGTGTGTGTGTGTGTGTGTGTGTGTGTTGGTTGAAATATTCGTCTCACCGATTTTCCCGTGCAGACGAAAAATTAATAAAAACCCATTTTCAAGAGTGTGCGTGTGAGTGTGCGTTTCTGAAAAATACAATATGATAATATACACGTACCACGACTGTCGTCAAAGGTTCGTCGAGTTTATTGGCGCGTGGACGAGTCGGATGGAATTATATCAGTGGAAAATATTGTGAAAAACGTCGGCGTCGCGCACTACAGCGGTTTTCCTGAAATTACCACAGCGAACTTTAACGTATTCGACCCTGGACCCGTTCGCTCGTAATCGGTATTGTGTTCGTGAGACAAAAGCACCATGTCTCGCGCGCACCCCGTCGTTTGTTCGAAAGTGATGGATAGTAACTGATACCTGATTCATTACACCGATTGACAATTGATTATTATTGAATTAAAAAATCGTTACGAAATTTAAGTTCAGAAGTCTTTCAAACATATAAATTGATGTAAAGCGTATAAGAATGTGAAATTAAAAAAAAAAAATCACTCCCCTACTAACCTCTTAATTAAGGGTAAATTTACAAAACTGATACGAAATTCGAATTCGGCATCCCTATAACTATGAGTTTTGATTTATCTCAGTTTTTCGAAACATACATTTTAAGAGTCGTTCATTTTTGCAAGTTAGAAATCAGTTTTATCCCACTGTGTGCGCCGCCGCCGCCGGGGTTTTTTCACTTCGCACCGAGCGATCGGCGATCGGGTCACGTTCTGTTTTTACTGGCCGACCGGTGTAAAATATTTGTTCCGTTTCGTCGTCGTCCGGCCACTGGGCCGCCCCGCAAACGCAAACAAAATATATCAAAAGTTTAAAGAGCAACGGCTATCGGGTCACAAGATTACACAAAATCGTTTCAAAACACGCTGTGTTATCGACTGTGTATCACTCGAGTCGTATTTTACACTCGAATATCCTATTACCGTACTCGAGCTTTCCGGACGCTCATCGTATAGTTAATTATGGAACATAAAAATAATAAATAATATTTTCCGAAACAGACGTCTTATTTTACTTAATAACCGTGGTTTATCAGCGGACCGACGATCGCAACCAAAGTTTAATACCAATAATAATAATAATAATAATAATACGACCCCGATAAGACGCATTGTGCTCCGCCACCCGCTGCTATCGCATCCGTCTGTAAAGATTCCGATAGTGTTAACGAGAATTCGATTTTTTTTTTCCATTTAACGTATTTCATATTACCTATATATTTTTTAAATTCACCGAAAAAACGTAAAAAAAAAAAAACAATATATTAATAATAAGTAATGACCAATTATTAATGACGTATAAGAAAGTCCATACATACGGTTCGGTAGTAGCTCGGCTATCGGGTGTATCATGTCAAACGCCCAATCATGGTATAACGCTATTAACAATAAGTTCATCAAGGCTCGATTCTCAGCCAGTACAACACTGTTTGCAGAGCGGTTGAATGTTTTTAAAGTTAAAACGTTTTTGTTTTTCTAATATTTGATTTAAGGCTTTACGTTTGGTGAAACTAGATATTCCTCCGGCAGTATACATAGTAATATTACTATTCCATTCACAGAACCTTTCTTGTTTTTCCAATAATATTCCATTGTATTTTATGATTGTCGTATTTCCATTTGTTGAATAATGAATGTAGATTTTATATAGTCTAGAAAACTAACTGTGTTATCGAGAATTTGAAATGTTTGGCTAAAATTAAAATATAATTAATAAATATGATGGTCTATGAAAATCGTATGTTGAACACAATTGAATAATTTACGTTTTCAAATATTGAAAAGAAAAAAAATATGTAAGTAGTAAATAGATAAGAAACGGGTACTTGTTTTTAGGTCAATGATTTTCGGCCGAACTTGATACTCGTTAAGGCGAAAAATAAAAATCGCACACGCGTTTAATTAACGTTGATTCGAAATCATGCTAATTATATCGCATTATTGAGACAGTTGGTTTCACGACAATGTCTTATTCGCATATACACACACACAGTACACACACACGACGTATGCTCTCTTCTAATATTATTATATATTACACTAATTATCGTATATTTTCCGTCTTTCAGGTCTGATATGCGTTACAGCGTGAAATTATTGCGCCCTACTAATAAACTAGTTTACAAATCCATCGCAAAAAATTATTATTACATAACACAATGCATATAATAATCATAATCATATTTAAACTATATATTTAAAAAAGTATGCTTTGTTCCATGAAATTAAAAAAATAAACAAAGGTGAAAATACCAAAAAATTGTTAGTGTATGTAGTATAATAGTACCTAATCACAACTATTAGTTGTTCACGTTGGTAAAAAGTAAATTTGTTATTAAAAAAATAAAAATAATTAGATTTATCAATTATGTTATCTAGATAGTAGTTTATTATCTTTATCTAATCTAGATAAATGTAAAATACATTTATCTTTATCTGTATCTAGATGAAATTTTCATTATATATTCTCAACACTGGGAATCGTGTTGTACCCGACGGCACACCGTCAACCATAATTAGGTACGTAGGTAGGTGGGTGGACGCTACTGGAATTTATAAAATTAACAAGGCCCACCCAATTTTCACATCAGTCACACACGGTGGAGGCAGGCGTTGCGGCGCCTTGGTGTTTATACGTTTCGCGGTAGGCATCCGTGACGGTTTTACAGCGGAGGCCACTTTGCGGCCGAGCCAGGATCACACGGAATAATATTATTATAACGTTGAACGTTCGGCGATTGCAATACCGCAGACACGAAACAGTATATATTATTATTATTATTATTATTATTATTATACGCGGACCGATCGTTTTTTATTATAATGCGTACCTCCACGAACTTTAAACACACCCCGCGTTCAATTTACGACCACCGTATGGAACGTTATGGAGGCTGTCAATGTCGTCCGACCGTTTATGAAAAATCACCGATATTTTAGTGGAAACGTTTTACCGGCCGGCCCGGTCATAACAGTCGAATAACGCGTGACGCGTCGACCGGGTCCGATGACATATTTTCTCTCGTTCGGTTTTTCTCGCTGCACACCTTACTTTTAAGTACCCCGTGGTCCGCCAAAATATGGTCGTAGTTCTGTACCGACGAACGGTCTATCGACGCGGAAGAGTTGCAAAAGGAACGAGAAATCGTGACATATAAATGTGTTCTGGTGGTTAAATTACAATTTTAAAATTATTCACGAAATCACAATACACTAAAGACTACATTGATGTAACAACGATAATGCAGTTTATTTGAATATCCAACGCTTTCTGTGTTTTGAACCGCTGTAGATAATAATATGTATATTTTATGTAATCATAGCAATTCACATTTGAACTGAAATAAAATACGAATTAATTTCCCTGATACATGTCACGGGTAAAGTACAAAATATGGTTAGTGTTCACATTATTCGGGCAATGTGTACACTAACAGCTGTACCTATTGGATAAAGTAAAAATACGATTTATGAAACGATTATTTCGAACATTACTCGGGTATTTTATTTTTAAATTTTAATCAAGTAAATAGTAAAATTGTTCAAATACATAATTTATAGTTTAATAGTAATAACTAATAACTAATAATAATAAATGATTTTTTTTTTTTTTAATTAGTATAATTTGGTTTTTGCTACTAGAAAGACTGAATAATCTGTACCGTTTTAAGTGTTTGATGCGTTGGATATGTTGTTTCGACGTTAAAAGTTTACGATTATCGTTATACGATTACTTTATCCACAGCACACCGGATAATGTATAAATCGATTCGATACTACATATGTAGGGTGGATAATGTATACACTACACCAGCGGTTCTCAACCTTTTTTCATTCACGTACCCCTAAAATAAATTTCAATTTTCCCGCCATTACTCAATTTTTTTCGCGTACCCCTTGAGATCATGTCACATACCCCTAGGGATACGCGTACCCCAGGTTGAGAATCACTGCACTACACTGCTCATAATATGGAGGAGGTTCACATTACCCGGATGGTATGTACTCTAACCGTCTTTGTACTTTACCCGTAGCATATATTTACTATGGCCATGAATAATTGAATCCTATTTTCGAAAACGTCGTTCGACAGTGTAATATGCAGTATATTTAATTAAAGTAACACATTCTTTTCCAAATATTGAGGTATCGATTTTCAAACAGTTTTTAAAAATTAACTAAAATATTAAAGATGAAACATATTATAATTATGTACAACAACATTGAATTCAAAACAAAAATACGAAGCAGTGATAACGGACCATAATTCATTCGTGTTGTCACTAATAAAACCTATAAACGGACGACGATTTACGTAAAAGCACGAATTAAAAAAAAAAAAAAACTAGAACACAAACCCCGAATTGCCAGCGTGTATAATCATACGGCTTACTCGACGATTTTGTTTGTAATCGCTCTATCAGAGGTTTTGATTTCTCCACACGTTCACGTATATGTGTGTGTGTGTCAATCCATTACAGTCATTATTCATTAAACTGCTGGATATCGCTGGATATCACCCCCGCCATTAAATTATAAATATATATATAAACACTCAGTGTGTGAGGTGCGAGTGTCGACGCCTCCCTACGCCGAATGCCAGTTAATATATATATACCTAAACACACTTACAATCTCCTTGATGCCCCTAATATAATTTACACTCTTCTCGATCGTTCGCAGATGTGATCACACACGTATATCACAAAGCCAATTGCACCCCCTCACACGTCTTTCTCTCTTTCTCTTTACTTTTCTCTACTCTCTTTCTCTTTCTCTCTCTCTCTCTCTCTCTCTCTCTCTATCTATCTCTCTCCCCGTATCTGTGCTACACTATCGCGTTGTGCAAATCCGTTTTCGACATACTAATCTCCGTTTCATTATTTCCCGTCCGCGCCCGCGCTACACCGGTTCCACGTATCCGATCTCACGCGAATCCCTCGACGGCGTCGCCATCAATCAACCACGCGCGCAGTACCACTTTGTTGTCATATATATACACATACATTAAACCGCTGCACACATAATATTACGTGTGTATATACGTATAATCGTATAACGCGTAATCGCGTGAGCGTTTTTCTTTTTTTTTTCTTTTTAATTTTCGGTAGCTCTTCCGCTTCCTGGGGACCTGTCAATATCGTTTTCGAGCGTCGGCTCGAAAAATTCAATTCACACGTACACTGCGACGCGCCGCGTGTATACGTTATACATTAATATCGCGTTACACCCGCCGTACGGCGGCGGGCCTGCGAGACGCGCAAAGTTGTTCTCTCGTCAAACCCGTCCGTTCGATTGACGGCGTGCCGCGCGTTTGAAAAATAACAAATAAAAGAAACCCGCACGCGGGTACGCGCGCGTATAAATGTCAATTATTAAATATCGTTTTCTTCACCCGTGATATTGACGTCCTCGCGCGTGATAGACACCCGTTTTCGGGAACGTCGTCTGTGCGCCGCCGCCCCGTGTGCAGTCGCCGCGGACGTATAGTAATCTCAGACGCTCACCGCTAAGAGACTTCCGAGAGATCGACGGCTTTTTCATCTCGAGAAATTGTCGTTTTCTCTGCAGTCGTATTGGCGTCGAAAAAACTATACAAACACGTGAATAGTGTCCGAAAAAGGTTTTGATTGTTTCGGATTTCACTTCTCTACGGAACGTTCTC
The DNA here is from genome assembly GCA_027580255.1 of Therioaphis trifolii. Classification (NCBI taxonomy): domain Eukaryota; kingdom Metazoa; phylum Arthropoda; class Insecta; order Hemiptera; family Aphididae; genus Therioaphis; species Therioaphis trifolii. The sequence continues at coordinate 17,036,207 of CM050408.1, forward strand.
GTTTCAGTGCAGTGCACTCGTTAAATTCTTCACGAATCAACCGATTTTCAAGTTGAACAAAAAAAAAAAAAAAAAAACGAATTAGTTTTTAGCAATAACGTAACGTGTTCAAACCTTTCGACCTCTATTAAAATACCGGCGTCGGTAGGCCAGTGCTACGTATCACCGTAGACAGGGACGCCTAGAGGGGGGGGGGATTGCCCCTCCCTGAAGATTTTCGGGTGACTGTACGTTGCGTCCCAATGTACATTTTCGATGTAAATTGCGTCCCAGGTATATTTTGGGTATATCATGAAAATTGCGTCCCGGGTATTTTTATATTAAAATGTATATTAGTATATAACCAATTTACCACCAATATTTTTCTTTCCATTTTATCAGACTATTAGGACTGTCAACATTACTGCTTTAATTTTGTTATAATGTCGGTGCTAAGCTGGTGAATTTTTCTACCTCAACTTTGTCAATCATTAACTTATTCAGTATAACTTATAAGTATATATAAAATATAGGTAAACGTTTGAATGACAGTCGCCTCACAAATTCAATTTGAATAATTTTTTTAATTGAACTAATACGTGTTCGTTGAAACGCAACTTACATTTACCGGATTTTTCATGTCAGTTTTACGAAATCGGAGGATTTTTTTACATGAAGTCGGTCTCACACGACTAGGGCACCCGGTGACTTTCCGACATTCATTGTACCGTTAATTACGAGTATAACATTACCATGTATCTGCTCGTAAAATTTATAGTCGTACTCCACGAGTCACAATTCCCCCCCCCCCACCTGAGTGACACATCTCTGGACGTCCCTGGCCGTAGATTACACCTGCAGCGCAGACTCTAACAGGTCTCCGGTCGTTTTCTCGTTCATTTTGCGCGTACGCGTAGCTATTGATGAGCTGTGGGTAAATACCCAACGGGTAAGAAATATATTTTAGGTAAATACCAGGGTATTTACCCACGTTATTTTTTCCTTTGAAAAATTGGGTATTTTTTTTTTTTTTATATGGCTATACTGTTTTATCTTAAATCGTGGTTGTAACCAAGGTGCATATATCTCCACTTTGGTTGTAACATAAATATTAAAATATATTAAAATATCACATGACTACAATACACACATGGTAGAAATGTAGAATATAGATAAACTGTTACGTTCTTGGCATTAAGAACGCGTTGGTAACCAGTGGCGTCATTGGAGGAGGAAATTGCCTCATCCTTCGTCACCGCTCATGGTGGGGTTATTGGTATAGTACATTAAGTAAAATTAATTCAAGATATACAGAAATAATTACCAAGTACTTAGTATACTCAGTGAAGAAGGTGATCGAACGGCTAGGGCAGCTAGTTTTAAAAATATTTTTTTTCTGTTTTTATTAATAATATGATATTTTGAAAAAAACACGTAGCCAACTTTCCACTCGAAATGTATTTAATTAAAAATATGGGTATTTTGGCTTGGATCACCACAGTTTAACATTTTTGTTCGTTGACGAACAAAATTTTATTGAATATTTTTTGTTTGAAATAATTACCCAAATTATTACCGGGTATTCATTTTAAATATACCGGGTAAATAACTACGGGATTTACCAAAAACATATTTACCGGGTATTTGTATACGATATTATTGATCCGCCGGGCCAACGGTATAAAACACAATGGCCGCGCCATGGTCATCACAACGAGATAGCGATACGTTTCAACGATGATAAAATAAGACCGCGGCGTCGGTCGGTGGTGACGATCACGCGGATGCACGTCGTCGATCGTCGTGAACTCGCGACACCGGTGTAAACGTAGTGCGGCGTATTATGTAAATGTGTGCTGCAGCGCGCGCTCGCGTTAATGACGACGGCGGCGCGGCGAACCGGTTCGCGTGCGGGAGGAACCCGGGACACGGTGCACGCCGCCGCCGCCGCCGCCGCCGCCGCCGCGGTCTCGATGGCGAACGACGCGGTCGTCGGCAGGACGGTCGGTCCCTCCTAGAGGGCTCTGCGCACGACGAGGACGTGACGATGAGTAAAACAAACAAAAAAAACGAAACACAAAGAGAAGAGAGACGGAGAGAGAAAAAAACCCGAGCACATAGGTGTTTCCAGTGTTTGGCCACCGTTCAAGGTGAAAACATCGGCACGAACACCGAGTGAAATAATTAATTACCATAATAAGTCCGGTTGTCATTGTTCCTCTCCCCCTCCCCGACACCCTCGGTCGCCCGTCTCTCCTACGCCACAGCCGACGAAAAAAAAACAAAAAAAAAAAAGACGACACGATATCGCCTCCGCCACCACGCGTGTGCTGCTCGGCGAGAGAGCGACTTTGTGAATAAATAAATAAGCGACCGAACCGATGTGTATGTGTGTGTGTGTGTGTGTGTGTGTGTGTGTGTGTGAGAGAGAGACAGAGAGTGGAGGCAAAAAAGACTCGACGGAAAGAAGAAGAAGAAAAAAAAAAACGATCCCGAAAAAGAAACCGGTCGCCTTCGTCGTATAATCCGTGTAGGTATACGTGTGTACATTTATTTACCGACACATGCACGAAAACGGACAATTAATAAAAAGAATGGGAAAAAAAATGCGGTCGCCTCTCGCGCGCGGGACAAGCGTCAAACACCTAGTCAACACACACACGCCATTGAAACGAATAATATAATACACACGTACAATATAATATATCATTCGGGCAAATGAAATAACAATAATATTAACGTCGGCGTTGTATACACTATTATGATAATAATAATTATTTTCGTTTTTCGTTTTTCTCTCTCTCTCTCTCTCTCTCTCTCTGTCTGTCTGTCTCTCTGTCTCTAATGAATTAACGAGCGTCGGCGGCAAAAGCAGCAGAAGCAGCAGCAGCAGCAGTAGTAACAACAACACACCGGACGGAGAAACTTATTTATCACGCAGACCGCGACCACGGCGGCGGCGGTCACCCGGCGTATATTATTATTATTGTTATTATGACGTACGTACACACGCGTATGAAAGCGCAATATTATTATTATTATTATTATTATTATTATATACGCGTTTGACCGGAGAACAAAAGCCGCGGCGGCGGAAAGAGCGAAATTTCGGACGTGGGTCGCGAACCCAGAAAATATAATCATTCTTTCTATTGTACGCGTGCGTGCGTGCTCATATGCGTGTGCGTGTGTGTGTGTGTATGTACACACCGGATCTGACAGCAACCGCTACGGTTGTATGATGAGTTTGTGTGTGTGTGTGTACGTACAAACAACTCTTTTTTTTTTCTTTCCATATGATGTATTCCTTTTTGGTGGTTCGCTTTGTTTGCGGCCGTCCTATTTCTATCGTCGGTTCCATCCCATTCGAATACATATTTCATGTACAAATACTAAAACGCCATAACTGAGCTGTTTCTACCATCACTACTAGATAAAACACCAACTGCTCACTATACGACTACTTCTACGTCCACCATTATTAGTCTATACATTATAATGAATTATACCTACTATACTCTACTTTCTGCCGTGACGATGACACGAAAGCAGTTTTTTAAATGTTAACTCCCACACGTTTTCAACCGTGTCCTTAGTTCGCTCCGAATGGTAGGTATACGTTGTGTGCGTGGAAAATCATAGTGTAATTTGTACGGTTTTTTCATACAGAGAGACACTTACCAACACTTATTGTTCCTCGAATCCTTTTTTGAATAGTGAGTTGGTGTGTGTGTGTGTGTGTGTTATAGTTTTGTCGGTAGTATACGTATACATTAGCTATAATGACGAAAACACTGTTGTACGTTTGTGCGCGTGTGATCTCATCGAGTGCGATAGTATGTAATCTCGTTGCTAAAATAACGATTCAGTATAATACCTGCTTTCTGGCCCGTATTCAGAATTATTTTCCGGGGGTAGGAAGGTCGATAAAATTGCAGGTAATAGCAACCCTTAACAATATGAATATAGGCATTATTATTTATCAATAATTGATGTATACAAAATCTAAAATAACCCGAACAGGAAAATTTTGAAGCGACGTCATATTTGATATAATTTTAAGTAGGTACCTACATATTATATAAGAATTTCTTTTTTGAACTTACTGTTTCAGCGGGGGAGAATAGAGTTGATTTCTACCTTTGTATTTTTGTTGTATTCTACGTCTGTCAGATTTGAATCGATAGCATATATTTTATAGAAACAAACTAATAGTATAACTTAATCTAATACTTAAAAATGCGTGTTTCCAATGATGTTGGTTTGAAGGTCTTTACGAAAGACACATAGGTGTGCCTGCAGACAAATCCTTGTTGCGGTGTTTATATGGAAATCTTTCTTTGTGGCGATACAGACACGGGAAGGTTCAAGACCATACTAAAACAGATTATGTACTGAAATAACCAAGTCGGTGCTGGATCTACAAATTCGATTCGGTGACTTCGCGGTTCATAGAAAAAACTCAAAGCCGTGTTAAAATTTGAAAATCGCACCCCTCCGACGTAGGCAGACTAACGGTGGACGCGCCGTCAATAACAATTTTTAAACTGTTCTTTCGTAAACATGCGGTATAAATCGTATTCGTTGAATAAATACCCGTATTTATACGTATGGACGTTTTGCGTTTCGCACGTTTTTTTCGACTTTTTCACGTCGTTAAAAATATGTTGAAAAATGTTAAAAATAAACTACTTACAGGTACATACAAACTTCTGTTTAAACCGATGTGGACTTCCTCCAACACCAATAAAATCCAAACATTTCGGTCAAAATGCCTCCGCCGAATAGTTAAAGCTCCGTTTTATGTTTCTAATGACACTCTCCGTAGAGACCTTAATATTCCGACCATCCAAAACGTATAGCCATAATATTCTATAAACGCCTCCACTCCAATCTCTCCGACCACCGAAACCCTCTCATACCCGATTTGTCAACTCGCACGATTCCAGGTGACCCCAGAAGGCGCCTAAAACGAAAATGGTGTCGTGACCTCTTGAAGGACTAAACCTCAAACTCCACACCCACCATGAAGTTCCATCAATTGATGGATCCTTCTCCCAAAACGTACACTGCCTTGATGCAATAGATATTCAATTGTTTAATTAATTTAATATTATTGTGTTACTTACTTAGATATCATTTGTGCTTATTGTAAAAGGAAATATTTACAGATCGTACAATAATAATAAAAAAAAAAAAAAAAGTTCGAAATGCAAGCACTTGATCACTACGGTTATTACGCATATTACGTAACGTCGTACATTTACGCACATGACCAAACAAGGTGTGTGTGTGTGTGTGTGTGTGTGTGTGTGTGTGTGTGTGTGTGTGTGTGTGTGTGTGTGTGTGTGTGTGTAATAAAAACGCGCATCGGCAATTTCACAATTCACAGCACACCGGCCGGCGAATTCAATGGAGATCCGCCCGTGTACCTACATACTTACGGCGAATCGTCTTTCGTACGAAATATATGAGCCGAAATGTTTGCGCGAGCACGTATTCAATGCAAATTTCGCGTCATTGTCGCGGACGGCACGATATTTTGTAACCGTGGCGGTTATCGCGTCGCCTCCCCGTGCCTGTGTATCGCAACTGCTCGTCGTCGCGTCGGTCCAACGCGGATCTTCATAGAAGTTGATGTTTGCGATTGCGACTGATGTAACCCCCTCCCCTCCCCTCACCAGCGATGGCGGCGATACACGCGCACGTAACACGTGTTGTTGTTTATTATAATATTCCATCGGTGATTTCATATTATCATCATATCACGAGCGATAATACCGGACACGTAACTAGAAATTACACCATTGGGTTGGCCTAATTATGGTCGAAATTTTTCTCGAGTGGCCAACATTTGCTCGTCCCCCCCCCATCTGAAAATAATCCAAAAAAATGTAAGTATACACCAAATACATTTTTATTTTTAGTAACTATTGTATACAGCTGATATTATCGCTAGTCATTATGTGTCTTATTTTTTATTTATTTATTTATTCTTTTTATTAATTAGCTTTTAGTACAGCTATGACAGCTCGACAATTATCACAAAATAATTATATAATATTGTAATTATATAATATTACAATATAGTTAATTTCACAATGAAAATTTAAGAAGGAACAATACAAAGTTAGATGAATTCGGCTGTCGACGAGTGCCTACTATCTGTTTATATTCATATCAGCTATATTATGAAAATTTAGAATGTTTTAATATGTAATGATGACGTAATCTACGTAATAACTAATAACAAATATCAGACAAACGTTTTCCAAACACGGTTCGACGTTATTTTTACTTTGGCTCAATTGAAATTTGGATATATTAAAAATACAGTTGGGATGGCCAGTGAGGTGACCAGTAAATATTTTTGGGCGGCCGGGCCACCCCGAGCCACCCCTTATCCACGTGCCTGGATAATACGCGTCGTGCGTTCCTGGTGCACTACTATGACTGCATACACGAAGCCCGACGTACCAATAACGCGATACTCTTTTAAAGTTATCGGTGGCGTCGGGTGGTACACCTGGACGACCGTCCGTAGTCAGGGCCGGATTTCACACAAGTGCCGCCATAATAGGCCCCGACCTAATTCGCCGCTACCTTCACCCATAACCCGCAGGAAAAACAAAAATTTAAGATTAAATTGTTGTTGATTTACTCTCATACATTGAGCATAAATTAATATGACAATTTCTGTTATACAATAGCTATCGAACATTTTTTTTTCATTTATAAACAATATTCGGAAAAGAATATACCTCTACATTTTTTTTTTAAACTAATGTATGGCTTACAAAATTTCACGATAATATTTTTTCGAATCAAACTTATCGATTATACGCTTGAGTGCGCAATAGTTATAATATAGGTAGTTATAATATTGTTCATATAACGATAGCTGATATTTTACGAAGAAATATTACACAGCCTCGAAAATATTTTAATAACGTGATCTACAGAATGTTAGAATAAAATATAATACATTTGTTACGTGCGGTACAAATTCGCCGTTCTTTAATTTTTACGACTCTTGGCCTGAGCCTCGCGGGCCTAGGCCCAAAGCCCGGTAGTGACCGTAGTGAAGTACCGGGTAAAATTTTAAGAATTTCTGAAAGTGTTCCACAAGCGAACAGGCCTCGTCGACGTCGAACACAATTTTTCGACGTATATGCTTGTCATATAACGCGTTATTATAATAAAACGATGTGTCCACTATTGCTGAGTATGGCGCCGTTATTTGGGATCCTCACGACCTCAATGACTGTATTAGGATCGAAGGGTTCGGCGTAAGTTTTTGAGGTGTGCTATTTATAGATTGAATATACCGTGTGAACCCCATAACTATGGACCTGTTGCTTCTCAACTAGGGCTGGTTTCACTGGCTGAGCATAGACGGATCTCGGGCATTAATAGTTCCTTAATAGTTTATCACAAGGTAGTACTATTGACTCTCCCTATTTGCTTTCCTTAATTTGTTTTATTTGTTGCTCAACGACATTCCAGATCTGTTGCTCCTTTTTGCGTTCATTTCGCCTCCACTAATTACCTTAAAAACGAGCCAATTACACGTACGACGTCGAAGGCCAATGTTGACCCTTCGTTTCTCTATACGCCTACAATTTACTGTTTAGCTATTAATTTCTCTAATATCATATCATAATTTGTGCGGGTAATGCTCACTAGATATGTATAATGTGAATATAATATGTCCAAAGGGTTTATCCCGGATACTCAATAAAAAATAAAAATAATTATTATTAATTAAATAGAAGTTGTTTATAGAGGCATCGGTATCGACGGCCAGGACGACGATCAATAAACTACTTGAAAAGACGATCGGAGAAGTGATGAAAGCGGTTCGAGTCTCCCGAGACGCCATTTCCGACGGCGACGTAACTATAACTAACGGTGCGTTATATGCGTGTTCGGACGTGAACTCGGCGGAGACCGAATGAATTCGTCGTGGCCGGCGGGAGGCGAGACCACGTCAAGGGCGCACCCAAGGGGGGGATAAAAGGCATAAGCCCCCCCCCCCCAAAAAAAAAGTAGTTGGTAATACAATTGTGTCGTGTTATAAAAGAGCAGTGTTTATTAACAATACGCTAGGTTAGGTTAGGCTATTGTCGTACAACCGTACAAGTCAACGTCATTTGTAAGTCGCAAGTGAACTTTTTTTTTTTTGTTAATTCTTATGAGAGGATTTCAATACAATGAATCAGAAACGCAGTCGTTCTGATTCACTGTTAAATTATTTTAAAGTGGAGTCAAACTCCACTCCAAATTTTGAACTATCTTAATCAAAAAACCCCAAAACCACCGATCGCAGCAGAAAGTTCATCAATTATAAAATAATACTGCTACAGGCGCAGCTACATCGAACGAATCTAATATCCAACACTAAAATATGACGGTAATAACATAGTACCAACATATGATATACCTTCATGTGTAAACACTAAACGAAAAATTAGGTGATCATGAAAAATAAACATTATTCAAAATACGTGTGTCCCGGATTATGGTTATGTTTTTAAAACTCAGCAAATAGGTTCGCAAAACAGAAAATTCAATCGATTTTCGTACATATTTAAAAATAAATACTATTACTATATTAAGATAGTTTTAATTAGCACACCCCAAAAAAAAAAAAAAATCCTGGGTGCGCTCCTGGACCACGTGACCATCGTATAGTTTGAAAACTGTCTTACAAAAATAAATCTGCGATCAGGAAAAAAAACACCACTATAGTCAGGCCCGTCGTAAGATATCATCCGCCCTAAAGCGAAAATTTGAATGCTGCTCTTAAATACTAAATTAAATAGGTACATGAATAATATTGAAATTAACAAATTTGTGTCAATGTGTTGGTTCATAAATTTGAATTTGAAAAAACCATAAATAAATATACAACTTTAAAAAAAATTAGAATAAAACACGATTATACATCATACACTTAGGTACTATTTGTTTGAATAAAAATCAAAATGAGAAAAATATTTATAATAATCATAATAGCTTTTTGAAATTGTAGTGCGGCATTATAAATTAATTTTTCTTGCCTTTTTCGTTGCTAAATCTCGTAATAAATTGTTCAAGTTTGTGCCGACTTTGTGCTTCAATGGATAAAATTTAATGATTTTTCGTAAGTTTCAGTTTAAAGAAACTTCTTCCAACAGACGCTACAGTCATTGGAGTCATAAGAACAGTTCTTAAACTGGTCGTCATATTAAGATAGATTTTCTGAAGTTGGTAACTGTAAATATACTCAAGATTTTTTTACCTTGAGAAGTATTTTTTGAACATTCGATAATTTAATTTTGCCGCCTGAATTTCCTCAAAATATTTTGCCGCCCTAAAGCAACGCATGGCTTGCTCGTACCCTAGCGACGGGCCTCACTACAGTAACCTAACCGCTAGGTCTCGGGCGAAAACCCGAAACTCGAAGTGACGCGTGTGTCGACACGGTGCACCGCACATTGTCAATTTTTTGCATTTTTCGTCGACATATTATTCGTCGTGACATTGGGCCTCGGTCTCGACCCGTTTTCCGCGTGCCAGACGATCGCGCGTTCGGACACGGAACACAGTGGTCGATTCCGAGAAAACGAATAATTCACGTGGCAGGCGTCGAGGGGTTAATCGTTTCCTCCGGTCGTAACGGTTTTGTTTCCGACGCGCACCACACGTGATAAATATATATGTATATAATGTGTATGCCCGTCGTCGAGTACATACTTACAATAATAACTACAATTCTGTGAACAGACTTCCTGCGCGCGTTGACGCCGTCAGTGGCACGTGTTTGAAATGTTTTCGACGTTTCTCTGCGATTATACACGCCGACGGTGTTATTATATGTATTATACGTTTCTCCTCGGAAACGAAAGACGACGTCATAATGTTCACAAAACTGGTCACAAAACACCCGTACACGGTTCGGTGTTGGTGCTAACGTGTGCACCGCGCGCGATAATATCCGTAACAACACCGTCGTGTTTATAACTATAAGGCCCTGCAGTGTTTTAACATCTTTCAAGGGTAAAATCGCTAGTATTTTTTATTTTTTTTTGGGTGTGCTACATAAAATTATCTTTTAACAGTTATAGTATTTATTTTTAAATATGTACGAAAATCTATTGAATTTTCAGTTTTGCGAACCTATTTGCTGAGCTTTAAAAGTACAATATTATTATTGGGAACCCACATATTTTGAACGATGTTTATTTTTTCATTTTCTTTAAGTTTTTAATTTTTTTTTTTTTTTTTTTTTGGTAATGTAAACGACGATGCACGCCAAATACATTATTTTATTCACGTAACAGACATTTAAACAGAGATTTTGTATTTTTGTTTTTTGTTTTTTTTTTTTTAAGATATTTATGCCATTTTTAATTAATTTTATTACGAATACATGATATTGAATTTTACGTGTACATTTTATCGGTTTATAGAGAAAAACTAGGCAATGATAAACATTGCATTACCCTTTTATGCAACTCACACAACGCGTAACAAGTAAAATTCAAAATAATCTCAGTTTTTATATTTTGTTGTGTCTAAAACGAAATTGAGAAAAAAACCAGAGAGAAAAAAACTCTAGGTATGACGGGGTGAAAACGTTTTCTTACGAGTTTTTCTACGTATAATTTATTTAATTATATACGTCATGTTATTTATTATCTTAACGTAAAGCGTAAGTTTTAATTTAATGTTAGAATATTAGAACATTGGATTTGTACTCAAATAAAAAAAATGTAACAAAAACGTGGGCCGTTTTTAAGTTTATAATAAATAATTTATAATAACGGTTTTTATTTAGAGGATTTTCTACGTAGTATTTTAGAGTATTGAAATCCGTGCCCTGGTCATGACACACATCCTTGGTTCGGACCGCGATCGCGGTACACAAAAAATATAACGTACGTCTTTCTGCTCGCCACACTACAACAGCGTCTCACGCGTTATTATTATCACGCGACTCGTCGCCCGTTCCGATCGTCCATCGATACGAGGGACCGTGGTCACCGTCGTCGTCGTCGTTATTATTATGACTATTATTTATTTTCGTTTTTTTCGTTTGTATTTTCTACCTCCTGCCGTCATCGTCTCCGCGCCGGACCCGAGCAAAACATGCGTTTCTCGCGCCCACGTCCGTATCCCGATAATCGACGAGTCGTGTGCGCGTCCCGGATAAAAATCTCGGTCGATTCTCGACACGACAATAATACGCGTACGTCACGAGCTGCTATATACAGGCTACGGTCGTCGCGTTATTTAGGGCGACCCCCCCGAAAACCCGTGTTTACAATACGATAACGACTGCACGTACGACTGCTGTTGCGCGCACACGGGCACCCCGTCTGGATTTATGATTTTCGAACAAAACCCAACCACCCCGTCGCCGTCGTCGTATTTATAGTGCGTATTCGGATGACGACGAGAATATCATTACAAACGTCGTGTGTGCGTCTTTTGAATTTACACGACGTCCCGGGACGACGACGACGTGACGTAACGTTTTTCCACGACACACAATAATACGACACGAATATTACACGAATGCGCTGGGAAATTCCATTTTTTTTTTTTTTTTTTTTTACCCCTGGACCGCCGACTCTTTTGGTCCGGATTAATGAAAACCGCGGGAACGTGTGCGTCGACTTTGTGCAGTGCAACGCGAATAAACGTCGCTCAACAATCGCGCGTTCCCGTTTATTTCTCAGTCCATCCAATGCGTCACGCCGAAACGCGTTACCGGAGACCAACTTAGAAAATATGGGCCCGGCGCGACGCAATATTTGTTTAATGTAATTGAACAAATACAGCGAACATTAAAACAACATGATCGCATTAGTGAACAAAAGTTTTATTTATATAACAAAAATTAATTTTTAACGCTAACGTAATATTTAAAAATAATTATTAAGTACCGGTACACATGAAAAATATCAATTAATGTTTACTAAATTACATGATTAAAAATTTAAATCAATGGCAAGGGCGTACGCGGGAATTTGTCAAGTGGGGGGCAAGGTATTTTGATTTTTCAATTTCTGTTTCCTTATCTTAGTGATAAAGTACCTTATTGGTTTTGACGTGTTTTCTATCATATAGGTAGGGAACGTAAAAATTAAATTATTAATTATGTGCAAAGAGTGGATCTTTAGGTTATTACATATTTTTATTGCTTTTAGGCAACTTAACGAGATGTAGCATACGATAACAGTAGCAATCGCGTTGGTGTGAAAATTCGACGTAAAAAAAAACCATTGACTTAAAAAAACGGACGTCCGATATGACGAAAAACGCGCCGCCGTGCGCCGGACCCTGCCGTCCGTCGTATTGTCTGCGGTCACGACGTTCTCGACGACGTTTCGTGTCCGGTTCCGACCCGCCGTAGTCAATATTTACGAGACTCGTTACGATATATTCTGTTAGAGTCTAATATTATTGGACGCATCACTCGCGCGGGTCGTCGTTATAACCTATATCAGAGACGACCACTAACCTTAACTTTGGGAGCCGCAAATTCGTAAAGTTAATTCGAGGTGAGCCACTTTGTAAAGTAATGTTTATAAAATGAAGATAATATTTTTCGTTTTAAATCAAATGAAGGAACCTTTTATATTTTATACTACAAAAAACATTATAGTTATTGAATACCTATTGACATTGTTACGTTATTATCTTACGGTTCTAATGAAATTATGTATTTATTAATTTTAGTCTAAGTTTGGTTCAAGACCCACACGAAATTAATTTAAGACCCACATGTGGCTCGCGAGCCTCGTTGTGGCCAGCCCTGTACTATAATATAGTATTGAACACGCGTGTACGACGCGTTATTATTATTATTATTATTATTATTATTATTAGTGCAGGCATCTCGGTCTAATTGACCTCTCGAAAGTCAGGGAGTCTTCGCGTCTCGTGATCGTCGATTTATTCCATAATCGTTTGTGTTCGGCGCGCGTAGCGTGGACTCCATTAGCCTTATCGACAAATAGATTAACGGATCGGTATAATATAAAACGACGTTAATTACGGGCGAAGAACGTGAGAGAATCGATCGGGAACGATGTTTTTTTAGTTTTTTTTTTAGAAATGTTATCGAACGCTGACGGACAAAATATAATTCAAATTTCGCCGGAACACCCAGACGGCCTAACCGCATATACAATACGTACATTGAAACTATACAATATTATTATACTCGTACGACAGCCGTCGAGGCAGACGCTCGTTATACCGACCCGGCTCCCACATCTTCTTCGAATATTTCCCAACATTTTATGACTTCATTCGGACACGGGCACATAAATGTCACCTGTCGGTCCTCGGCGCGAGGGTCAAACACACGTCGTCGTTGTTTGGCCGCTCAATCGATATACGGGGGTGATTTCGATAGGATCTCTTTCCGGGCTTATAATGCCTAAGAGCATTATTTTGTTAAAAAATTACAAACACATGTTTCACGTCGTCCCCAAAACCGACATCAGATATACAGATACCGTGTCGAATGGCGACATGTTCGTTTTTATAAAAGGTTCGGACAATTATTTTAGAAAAAAAAAAAAAAAACAAAACAAAACAAAACAAAGTAAGCCATAAGTGACATTTGTCGGACTCGTGTTTTTTTCGTTTAGGGAGACGAAAAAGGGTTTTTTAGAAACGAGTTTTGTCGTGTTTAAAACTGCAATTTCGTCATCGACTCTTTGTTCGGAGATTATACGCGTGCTGTAAGAAATATGATCGCAAGAAACCTCATGGCCCATATAACTATTATCACACCGCTAATGTCGACGAAGGCGTCACTTATCCGCAATCATGAGCATTTCGAAATAATAATGATGAAAAAAAAAAAATTAAATGAAGTTTTGAGTTTTTAACACGATTCGCGAAAATTAAATAATTATAATATGTTTCTAGTGTACGAGCCGTATTATAGGACTGTGCATATAGTAGTTTCGAATTGGTGTTATACCTACATGCAGCGTTGAATTCAGGTAATTATATTACTTTCAAATATATAGTTTTTTACAAAACGAATTTATTTACATGATTTAAATCCATGTACAATATAACATTGTTATTCGATAATTGTAGGTAGTGTGATTATTTACTTTTTAAGTACCTATAATTTGATATCGAAAAATAAAAATTTAAAAACTAAAAAAATAGGAAATTCGTTTTTTTTTTTACACGAATTCTACAAGCGTGATAACTTATTTTATATCCTTCAATTACAATTTGAATAATGTTTACCATATGGGTTCACTTTTTCGAACAATTATATTTTCTCTGTATGAATTACTTTTCGCAACACGACTATTTAGTGGCCTTAGTTATAAGTTAAATTAATTACGAAGTCGGTTCAATTATCTTTAGGTTTATATAAGTATGTATTGATAAATAATACAGTTAAATTCGTATTATAGTAATGCCATCTCTTGTAGTGCCCCCCACCACCCCTTTAGAAAAACGTCTGACACATCATTCAACACTGCGCACTCGATGTCGTCGATTTACCGAATAATGTTAATAGTAATATTCGAGGTAATATTCAAGTGTAAGTGATTTTAAATAATGTACGTTGTGAACAACGACTTTTACCAAAAATAACAAAGATTTCTGTGTCTTTTACACAATTTGCCCGTACATTCATCTCCGGGAAACCGGTTGAACACACTATTATTTTTAATGGGATGAATTTAAACAACATGTTATTTAATCGCTTTCAGTATACATACATAATGAAAAGTAGAAGTCAATATACATGAATATAATATACATATACACACACACACGCACACACACACACACACACACACACACACACACACACACACACACACACACACACTTAATATATACACGAAGGCGTTCGCGCGGTCAAATGGTTTGGTGATATTTTAAAGAACCATTTAGTGTACACGTATAATATTATTATAATATACGTAAAAACACGATTTTGCATTAGCCGTGGCTACTACTATACGGATATCGTGTGTTTTTATCCATACATCGTGTTATAGTATATAATAAAAATAGTTTTGCCCACGCCTCGTGTGCATTTGTTTAATTCGGTAATTAACATACATTATATGCATATTAATAACGATCATAATATTATTATTATCATTATTATTATTATTATTATTATTATTATTATTATTATTATTATTATTATTATTATTAATATTATTATTATAATTTTCATTAGTGTACGTACGTTATGTGGAAATTTCAGACTATTATTGTTCGGCTAGTGTTTGAAAATAATTTGAGTATAACACGGTATAATGCTTGTATTAACACATTTAAATAATTTTAAAGATAGCTGTCCGGATATGCTCAAAAGTGATTCTATTAAACTTAATGTATCGGTGTATATTATACTCGTACGCGTGAAAAAGAAACTAGAAAAATCGTTTTTGACGCATTAATTAGACAATAATTATAAGTTCAAGCGTAAAAAATACAGGTGATACGTCAGTAAGTTATTCTCTTCCGGCGGAATAGATTTCGACCTTAATTATATTTTTATTTTTCTACACTCTTATCGAATTCAAATCGCCCACTGTAAATTGACTATAACGCGGTCATAAATTACGGTTTCATCATAATGTTATTAAAAATGCTTTTGAGCAGAACAAAGTTAACTGACAAAAAAAAAATTAGAAAATTCGATTTTGTTCCTTATCAAAAACTACAAAACGTTATGTAAACACATATAGACGCAGGTATAAAAATAAAATTTTAATACTTATTATACGAGCACATGTAATAAAAACATCATTAAAACAAAAAACAAAAATAATATCTACCTATTTATGAATTATACCAAATGTACAGTTAGGATCATAAATTATTAGTAATTTCGTTTGATCATATTTTCATATAGTACCTATGTTATACACATCACCCACACACACACACACATATAATATTATAAAACACATGCCGACGCGCTATGCCAGTTTAAAACCGCAATCGTCTTATTAAAACATTTACTCAGGTATTGAATTATGGAAATATTGTTCACCGCATTAATGGACATTAAATATTATCACTACCAATATAATATATATTATTTTTATGTGTGCGGCGGTGAACCGTCGAAAATAACCGTTTATTCTGTTATTAGCTACCGAACTAAAACTTAATAATATTATATTATAATACGTTGTATTCAATCGGTCTACGATTCGTGTACGTTCGTAAGCGTTTGAATTGTCGTAAAAAATATATTTTAGTATTTTTTTGTTAATCGGGGTGACGCGCAACATACCTACTGTAGGGGAGGTCGTAACCGCTCGGGTAACCTTGATTAATTATTTGAACTAAGCGATATAGCACTACGGCTAAAATAATAAAAAAAACATTAAAATTCTCGGTTAGACACGGCAATTGCAATCGATGTAGAATAGAAAATAAAAATAAATATAAGAAAAAAAAAATCAAAGTAATTAGTCGACGCTCGTGTTTTGTAACAACATTGCTGGACCGAATCGATCAGGCGTACGGCTGCAGTACGTATTATAGAAAATATGTATGCATACGAATCTCCCACCCCTCGCCGCCGTGGAATGATGAGCCGAAGCGGTTCTAGCAGTGTTTTATATATATTTATGTATGTATTATATTATAATACGAGAGTTCGCGGTCGGAAAAGTCGGCGCGCAAACGCATTTAGTGACGTTAAAAATGCAATAAAATGCGAAAAAGAAGAAAACGGGTGGAAAAAAAGTAAATAAATAATGTAAACTCCGGTGCAGAGACAATGCACGCGTATACCTACCATAAATATATGTTCAAATGTGTGTGTAGAGATGGATACTATATGTGTGTGTGTGTGTGTGTGTGTGTGTGTGTGTGTGTGTGTGCGAGTATTCTCCTCGCAGAGATACGTGTGAACTCTTTAAACACACACAGTGCACGCTGTGACGTACACGAATTATATGTGTAAATTTGTGTGTGTGTGTGTGTGTGTACGCGCGCGTGTATTTAAATTGTGTCCGCATACCCAGGACGAACCGGTTTGTTTATATTTGCACACCTTTTGCACGTCTCTCTCTCTGTCTCTCTTTCTCGATCGATTCGACACCGGGTGCTGCTGCTGCCGCCGCCGCCGCCGTTTCCCGCCCGTAGAGAGATACGTTTAGGTAGGTGTAGGCAAGCAGGTATATATATATAATACGTATATAGGTACACAACAATCGCGTGTGTGTGGCAAAATCGCGATCGCGTTAAGGGGCAAAAACATGTATATACATATATATATACATTTTGTACGCACGCACACACACACACACACACACACACACACACACACACACACACACACGCTCTCGTGCGAGTAAGCGAACAAAAAAAAAAGGAGAAAAAAAAAATAATAGTAATAATAATAAATCGCCGAACGAGCGCATCCGTCAAACGGCGATCCGTGTGACACATGTATACAAACGCGGACGGGAATGCGCCGCAAATCCAATTTGCCCTGTGTGGTCCCTCGCGTATGTATACCGTAGCGTAAACACACACACATACACACACACACGGGTGCGCGCGTGTGAGCCGGACGATTTTCGCTCACAATGGGAACGCGCGCAGGAAATGTGTGCCGGAGGAGGGGGAGGGAGACACGTCGCGCCGTTTTTAGCCTCTGTGCAGCGTTATACATATTATTATTATTATTATTATTATTATTATTACATTATGCGTATGTCGTGCACACACGTGTGTACACTCTTATCCCGAAGAATACTGCACCCCGGTACGTACGTCGAACGAATACTATATTGTAAAGCGCGAGCGTTTTGCCGTGCCGAGGTATTACCGTCGATTTTAAAACCGGAAACGGACAAATCGAATTTTATATTATAATTTGTATTTACTCACCCGGGCCACTTCCCCCTCCTCCTCGTCGTCCTTCTCCTCCTTCTTCTTTATTACTACCGCTACGCGTTCAACGAAATAGCCCCCGTGACCGAAATCCGGTGAGGATTTTACGGATTTCTCGATCACGCGCATTAATCATCTATATTATAATAGTATAGTACGGTGTTATAATACCTGCGTCCAGGGTTTGAAACAGTTTCGATTTCTTGAGTTTAGTGAGCGAGCGAGGTCATAGTACATTTTCAGAACTTTGAATCAAATATCGAAAATGTGATCGGAGACAAACTTTAACGAAACGAGGTATTTTCAATTAAGTTCTATTTTTATGCCGGAAATTTTCAGATTTGTTTAAAAATTTCATTAAGTATGTAGCGACATTTTATGGATATGAAATGAACATTTCGAATTTCTAGCAACATTACTTTCTCGGTTATGACTAAATAACTACAATCGATTTAGTGAAAGTGTCGTTTACGATAAATTGTATCGATTTACTCGGGTTTTCCACAATTTTTCTTCTAGTTTGGAAACGACCACTTTTTAGTACAATCTACGTGCAATTTCTGATGTATAGAGTAATTTGATGACATTTTAGGACTATTCTAACTTTCATGGAAAAAAAATTAAAATTAACACCTTTTGTTCAACCAATAGATCTATTTTCCAACAGATAATCTTCGCTTCATTCATAATCTAAAAACCATTAAGTTATTGAAAAGAAAAACTTAAATTAGAAAAAAAATTAAAAACACTTCAGATCAATAAACTCAATAAAATGGCTATCTAAATTTTTTTTCGGAAATGCCAGTGTAAAAATTTATTTTTCAATTTGTTTATACTAATAAACATGCATTTTATGCAGTCCTCAGTCTTTTAGGTTTCATAAAAAACAGAATTCGATTATTCTCACTATCCCATGAGATATCACAAATCGCAATGTACAAATCCTCATGGGACACACTGTGTAATATACACATGCCATCATAACGTCTTCTTAAAACATTTTAGATTATGAGTGAAGCGAAGGATCTATCGGTTTTACAATGATTTTTTTTTCTGGAGACACTTTTCGGTATATTTAAACTCATACAACGCCTTGTCTTGGCAAAATATCCACAGATCCATCATTGACGTTACTAACTGCGTTTTTTATTTATGCCACCACAGTGCACATCATTAGAAATAATAAAGCCACGATCGTACTTATGTCTACGTCTGATTTCGGCTGCCGAATGACAAGTGACGTGATCGATTTCACCTTCCGAGTCGACGTGAGATCTCTAAATAATACTATGATAAATGTATAAATTTTAATTTAGACGTGTGTTTAGTGTACTATAGTCTGTGTTCGTAATCCATTTGATTTACATATAAATATATAAAGATACAAACGAGACCGTACGAAATCCATTATTCTATATTGTTTTTTTTTATTTTAAGATAAACAATTCCTTAATTTTTGACAATACGTATACAATAATAAACGCTTTGATGCCAATTTGATTTCCGATCTACTAATCATTATTTTAGTTTAAGAAGAGTTTTCCGAAATTGTTTTCTATGTACGAGTGTTGCTTATACACTCACTCACTCACATGCGTTACTCTATCGAAGTAGTATCAAATTTCAAAACTTGTCCGTACTACTCACTGCCCCCGTGCTTATATGATAACCGAGAAAATTATATTGCAAAAGTGTAACGAAATAGAGAAGGAAGAAAAAATTCACAAAAAAAGGAAATGTAATAGATAATTACGTAGATTTTTGTAGCCACTACCATAATATTAATCCTCGATTAAATGTTTGTCTTCACAGAGATTTACGAGTTTGAGATTGGCTTGGAATAAAATTAGAGTAAGTTGTAACGTAATAAAAAATACGTCATACGTGAATATTCATGTACTATGTTCTGCAATCGAAACTTCGGAAGGAAATGAGTTTCGAAAAGATAAAAGTCAATCAATAAATCATTAATTTTCTGTTATCTGTAAATTGTGTAATCAGCTTATCAGCTACTCCAAGAACTCAATTGAAATATTTAATTGGTTCTTCTTTTGAAAAAGCCGCACAATAATATCTACATATTATTAATAATCTATAAAACAATAATATGTTATTCAATTGGATTTTCACTCGTCGGCTAACGTTAATGGATCTACTAATTAAAAAAAAAAAAAAGAGATAACCAGTATTATGTTTCACAAAATATTATTCACGGTTCTATACTTGACTGTATACGACTGTCTACACTTCACATTTGTTAACATTATTTTCGACGATGTACAATAAACACGCAATACTTGTTTTTTTTTTTTTTTTTAACACTTAGAAACTTGGATATCTCTTTGCTATAAAGTTTCAAACCGTATCAACTCTATTGAAAACGTCAAAACAACATAAAACACTAAATATTTTTTAAATAAGCCCAACCTAACATTTTAATATAATTCTGTTTTATAGAATATACTTCTGTATAATTTTCTTTTCGAAATTGGTCTGTGTATTATGATAGTTAATGACTTGACGTTTGATCAGAATAAAGCGAGAAGGAAACAACGTTTCGCTGTATAATTTTACGCCGCCGCTCTATTTATCGGAGTCGGTAAATTGCGTCCCTATAAGTACGGTCATGGTCATATTCTATGTGAATTGCGGCCCGCGTACTTTTAAAACATACGTAAATTGCGGCAAAGTTACGAAAAAAATGAACTTTGCTTACTTTCAGTCTCCTATTGACACAACCAGACACAGAACAAGAAACCACCATGATGTTGAATTACTTGAATTGCACTTTATAGTTTATAGTTTATAAATTATAATCGAAAAATTGTGTTTCAATCCGAATCCATATAAAAAGATAACTGATAATATATAAAACAACATTTTTCAATCACAGAAAAATTATATTTCATGGAATAATATAGAATGTCATGGATTAATCAATAATATTTTGCCCTGTTCGCATATGGATTCTAGACTTCAATTTTATTCGTTGAGTCGGCTATCTAGTTGTTTTATATATCTGTGGTTCCTCTACAGTTTACAGTATTTTTTTCAATCTAATAAAAATGGACGTTATGAAAAGTGAAAGGAATAAAACGTTGAAAACAGTTGATGGTTTCAAATTTCGTTTTCATAAATTTCTAAACAATGATATTCAACGTTGGTGTTGCACAGTTAAAACGTGTAAGTATTTTTTGAAACTTGATGATAATAATATTTGTATAGATAGTTTTAAGTCTATTATAGTTATAGTCCTAAGTCTGAAAAATGGGAAGGAAAATATTAATTGGTTTTGTGGAAAAAATGCTTAGACGTAATTTACATATTAATAAGAAATAGTTAGATAGGCATATGTACAAAAATATACTCGTGCCGCAATTCACATATATATAAAATATACCCGGGCCGCAATTTACGTATGTATAAAATATACCCAGGCCGCAATTTACATAAAAAATTTGAAATGGCACGCAATTTACAGAGATCCCTATTTATCTAATCACATTACATTCAAAATAGCTCTTGAATGTAGGGTTTTGCGACAAGCATCATTTTTCAACCAATTAAATTTACTGAAAAAAAAAATTACATTCACAAAGTACTGAAAACCCTAGGAATATAATATGTTCCCATTTGATTTCCAAAAATCAAATCCCAAAACTAATAACCTCGAGGGTAGGTAAAAAATATGAAATTTCCTTATAATTTTAGGTTTTTCTGAATAACGAAACTACGAAATAACGTGACACATCATATTTCACCCTGTTTTGAATATTCACGAGATAAAACATGTCTGTAATACAAATTTTGAATCTACCCGTAAGTATAAAACGAACAAATATTATACTGTTGACTCGGTTTATTTTGTCGACGTGATTCAAAGTGCAGCATTCAATAGCTCGCGTTAATTTCTCGATTAACACTGATCAATTATTGAAGTACGTCTAACTTGTTCAACGTTTATTTCGCGAAAACCATCACTGCACACGTCTACGACGAGCGTCACAACGGTACCCGTTATAAAAGTTTGATATTATCGTCATGACATAGTAGTATGTAGTACGTATATTATCGCGTACGGGACGGGATATAAACGACGACAGTCGTCCGTACGATGCAATTTGTTCGGCGCATTGTTTTAATTGAATCAAAAAAAAAAAACACGCGCGTAATATTTGCGAATTCGAATCGAATTCACAGTGAGCGACGTACACGCAATCATATTATAATATTAACTCGTAATTACGGCAGAGGACTTGTAGCGTTTGCATATTTGTTTTGCACGGTTACAAAAATGGCAGAGTTCTAAACAATTAATACGTTTCACACGTTTACAAAGCTATTTTTGAAATTTTATTTTCCATATAAATGCATGTTTTGATAAATTTTTGTTTTCAGAGCATATTTTACATTTTCACACGTTATTTAATACTTTTCGAGACATATTTAAACTTTATTCAATTTTTTTCACGTCGACCTTTTTATTTCAAAAAATACAGTCAAAATGTTTGGCTGAAAATATTTTTACTTTTGATTTTTGTTCCGACGTCGTACACCATACTACATCAGCACCACAATGAACCATGTGCCAACACAGTTAACATGGATATTTTTGTTTAGTGCCAGAAGAAGAAATATAAAATCAACAAAAAGTCAATCAATAGAAACAAAAGTCGTGGCTTGATTAGGAAAATTAAGAGAAATTTGTATTTTATTTATTTTGCGAAGGTATAAAATATGTTTAAATTAAGTAATCGTTTCAACTTATTTTAAAGCCTTTTTATTTTACTAATACTTTTAAATTAAATCGAAAAAAAACAATTTATAGGTGCGTATTTTAAGTGCATAATATTATTGGGGTTTCAAGTGCATGCGTGCTTGCATATTTAGTGCTTTTTCAGAGCTACAAGCCCTCTGCCCTACTCGTATAATGATTGATTGAAAACGTGTGATCTCGACCGTGATCGACTTGTGCGAATATAAAAGTTGAAAGAATAAATTTTTACTACGCCGCGATCGCCCTTTGTCGGCGCCACGTAACCGATACGATTCCGTTTGTTATCGAATATATTTCAAAATATGTACTTTGGTAACGTTCGAATGCTGATTGCTAACAACCAACGCGTACAACGTTTACCGACGAATCGTTCTGCTGGCTGCGGGTGTAGACGAGGTACGCGTGTGTGTGTGTGTGTGTGTGTGTGTGTGTGTGTGTGTGTGTGTGTGTGTGTGTGTGTGTGTGTGTGTGTGTGTGTGTACTTGTGTACTTGTGTGTACGTGTGTACTCGTGTGTGCGTGTGTGTGTGTATGCGTGTACGAGTTTAATTAACGTTATTCGATAAATTTCTGTAATACCGCGCGTTTACAAAATAGGACAACGAAACATGTCAGATTATCGCGGGTAGTTTATCCCGGGACCGTTTTCCGCGTCGAACACGAGCGGGCGGGGGGGGGCGTGTTTTATCGAGAGACCTAATTGAAAATTCGAGTATCTAAATATTGCCCGTATCGCGGATACTTTACGAGTGCTCTAACAGTACATTTACATTAGTTTACCGGCATATCGCGGAGCGCGCCGCGTTTGAATAACTATACCGCACCGTAGAGTGTTGTGCGCGTGTTAATGCCCGTGCGCGTATAATATCGCGCGATCGTGTTTGTTTTACACTTGTTCCGTCTAATACGTACGATGACGTAGGCATGTGAGAGCACACGGCCCGGCACGAAAATAACAAAATCGACGTCGTGCCTATGCGCGTATATAACGATAAATAATACCGTTCGTGATATACATTGCGCGATATACCTACGATTCGGCGGTATGATGTGAACACTTGTATAGACGCGTTGTCAGTGGCGTACTGGCGTGTTTAGGGATTTCGTATTTAGGGGCGAACACAAATTTTGCCGATTTCCGAAAAAAAAACTTTCGTTAATTTTTCAATGACGATTCTTTATGTTAAAAACGAAAAATACTAAACGTAAAATTGTATTTAGTCAGTAGGACATAGGTGCGACTAGTGATGTGCCACTAGGAATATTTCCCAAGGAATGTTCCCGGGAACAGGGAATATTCCCGGAATATTCCCCAGCCTCTCGAGAAATTTCTTGGAAAAAAAAAATTGAGTGGGAATAGAATGACAGTCTACTGTACTACTGTACATCTTCTGTACTCTGTACTAGAGTAACAGTATTAATTAGTGTGTTTTATTCACGTCGATTGGCTAAACTGCTTTGTTGACCAACATAATATTGATAAGCAATATATTAGATAGTAAACGATTATAAAATAATTTACATAGTTTTATAGTTTTAATTTCTATTACCTGCACAGCACTGTAAGTTAATTTTTTGTTTTACACTTAACAAACTGTAAAAGAACTGTAATTTGGATCATTTACAGGCTTACAGCCATAAGTTTAATTTAAAACTGAAAATTATAATCAATATTTAAAAACTCATTATATTCCCGGGAAATCCCCGGTATTGGGAATATTTCCGGAAATTTCCTCGGGGAAATTCCCAAAAATATATTCCCGGGAATTAGCCCATCACTAGGTGCAACATCTGCGTTAACGGAATAAACATAAAACATTTTCAAAAAAATTTTATTTTTTTTTCTTGATTCGGAAGTAGCGAAATCATCAATTATATTTCGGAAATCTAACGACGAGGTAGTTATTTATCAGCTTCAATTCATAGAACTGCTAAGACTGAACAGCGGTCCTGTACCATTGTAGACCGTAAATAGTTGTTTTATTCTTTGCGGTGTGGAGAAGGAACGCTCTGCACTGAAGTTTGTAAAAGGTGTACATGAAAATATTCTTAATGCAACATCAACATGTGGATAAACACTAGTAAAATCATTATGTCTTATATATCGCAACATTTGTATTATTGTAAGCTTAACTTCAGTTTTTTTTTTTTTTTTTTATGAAATCTTACTCCAAATGATATTTTTCATTTAAAAAAATATTAGCAAATAAGCGGTTTTTACTAACCTGTAATGGCGTTGGCTTCTATACTGTGCGGAATCGGTGAAAAAAAAGTGTTAAATTTAGACGTCTTTGCCAAGACAGAAGCAAATACTTAACAGCTTTTGCTACGGCTTTCTTTTTGTATTCAAATCCACTTAGCTTTAACCTTCAACCCCTCCAGCCCCTCCAACCACCTCTCTGGCTACGCCAATGACACACTGCACACACACACCAACCGATAACGACCGATTTTGTACTCGCGCGCGTAAACGATGTGTCGTACGAGTGGTGTTGTACACGTAGTGTGCGAAACGGAAACGAATAATATCGAAATGGGCTCTCGGATCCGATATCCCGAAAAAAAAAAATGTACATAAATAAATAGTTATACTAACTGGTATCGCCGTAAACGCTGGTGCCTACACGGGCACACACGACACGCATACGGCTCGACTGGTCGACCGATACGCATCTATCTGCGCCAGCGTTAAAACGTACCTATATCGCGTACACACGTACACGCCGTGTCCGTCCGGTCGTCGTACAAATAGATAATATTGTCGCCCGACGAAATAGGTTTCGCGTTATTTATGTCCTTGTCGCGTCTCGTATACGTACAATATATTATGGCTACACACACACACACACACACACACACACACACACACACACACACACACACACACACACACACACACACACACACACACACACACACACACACACACGACATGACTCGCCAGTGACTCAATATGAATATTATAATATACATATTATATAACTGATGTTACGAACAGTTTGATTTTCGAAGAGAACCGAACTTAGAATAGCAAATAATCGAACTGAACCAAAAAACCAATAATTATTTGGTTCTAAAATCGAACCCCCTTCATCTTTATTTTTGTAAGTGTGATAAAAACTATTGAAAATTGAAATACTCTCCCTTTAGGACACTCCCTCCCCTCAAGTTTTTCAAGTCTTGTAAGCTGTATCTATCTCACATTTACTTGCTATATAAACTCGTGTATAGATTGTGAATTTCTTTTATAATAATAATAAAAAAAAAATTGAAATAATGAAATATAGGTATGATAATTCAATGAAATGTAATTCCTTGGCAAACGGATAATAATAATTGTATTTTCCCAGTGCTTATTGCACGTTGCAGCCGGTATAGAATATAATATAAGATAAATCACCGCGACGCCGACAGATATGAATACCAAGTTCGGTTCGAGTTCGATTAAATATTTTAAAAATATAGTTCGGCATGGGTTCGAATAAAAATGTGTGGGTTCGGTTCTGTTCGGGTTCGATAATTTTAGGAAAAGTTCGGTTCGAGTTTGGTTCGACCTCGAAAATCTAGGTTCGTAACATCACTCATATATATATATATACGTGTATAATCGAATCGGTTTTATCGCTTTCGTTATAGGGGCACAAGGGTGGCTAGACTGGCCCAAATCCAACGCGTCGTGTTATATCCGTACGACAAAGTTCCTCCACTTCCCTCCCTCGACTGCCTACTGCGGTCAATCGAGTCCGCGTCTCGTGTTTGTCCACCTGCGCGACACAAATTATGATAATAAGAGGTAGGATGTTGATGACTTTTGCATTTTTTTTCCTTTGATTCTATACAATGCTATCCTAGCTAAAAATTTGATTCATGCTCTCTTGTTGCAGAATATTCTAATTTCATTTTGCATTTTTTTGCATTTTTAGCTATAAATGCATTTTTTTTGTTTTTTAACGTCATTTTTCAACATTTTTAAGACATTTTTTCATTTTTTAAGTCATTTTTTATAGTTTTTGTACAATGTGGAGCAATTTTAGATTTTAGAGCAAGTGTTGAACCCAACGTTGGAAACAAATTTAATTTATTTAAAATCTAACTTTGTTGTCGCGAGGGTAGAGGAGGAACAAACCGGAAAATATACACAACACGGTACAATGATGTTCGGCCCGTTTCGACGCGACGTATTTGTTCGACGACCGGGTCTCCGACCCGGGTTTTTCGTCTCGGTGTTTGTTTATCGTCCAGTTTACTCGCCTACGAATTTTTGGAATTTAGTCAAATAATTCTTCTGTTAATTTCAGACTTCTTCCCAGAAGAATATCCGACTGGACGCGTTGAGAATATTTTCAGAACTCACACGACCCTCGTTCGTTTCGAGAGAAAAATATTATTGTCACTCAAAATATTCGAATTGTGCTCACGTTCCCCCGGCCCGAAACTTTGCGTCCGGAAAATCAAAAACGTGGTCGGTTATTGGTATTTTAATAGAGAAATGACAAAGTTTTTCACTGGGTGACAACGGCGTGTTGTAAGCATGCACTAAATACCGTAGTGCGCGTGTGTTAATTTTGGGTAAACGTAAATCACGCCCGACGAAGGGAAAAAATTGTAAATTGCGCCCGGTATTTTTTTGGGAATAAATTTCTATGCAGTTAATTTCGCCCAACAGAAATATTATTTTTATTTTTAGTCATTTAGCATTACCCAGAGGACACCACGAGGAGGCGACTATCACTATCCTCCAAAAATTATTTTTAATATTATGGGATCAATAAGTCGTTTTAAATATTTTCTTGTTAATTTTTACAGTAAATAATAATAAAAGAATTTAATACTAAAATACCAAGTAAATTATACACAATATAGATTTAATAGTATAATACAAACACAACTTGTCGTTGTACTTTTTGAAAATCAATTCGATGATTATGATTTTCATTTTTTTCTGTTATATTTTTATTTTCTGTCATCGTTTTCAAAAAAACGCTTTACAGGTTTTCACTGTACATCGCCACTTTGTTTCGCCCGAAGACAATACACGTTTTAATTTTGTCAATTTATAATTTTCGTACCTATATTATAATTTAATTTTCTTTTTTTGGCTAAATGCAGTTTGTATGTCGGACGCCCCTGGCTGTCGTGTGGTGCGAAGAAAACATACTAAAGTATTAGTAGTTGTAACCCTTAATACACGTAGTCATTTCGATATCGTTGATATCGTAATGGTTAACGGTTACGTTTGGTTTTTACATCAATAAATGTACGAAAGTGTCTAAAACGGATGAATTCCAGGTCACTTAGTGTTTACTACCTGAAATACCTGAAAAACACCCGGGGGAAATTTACTATACTATTTTCACTACCTGCTCACTATGGGCGCAATTTACAATCACCCTGAATTTTTTCAAAATAATTATTATCATTAGCCAATAAATCGTGTCATTGTACTTCGCGCAACCCTGTAGCGCACGGCGGCGCGGCGATCCGATTTCGATTCGTGTGCGATTCCAACAGGCCGAAATCGCGTAACCATTATACATAAATTGTATAAAAAAAATAATATATAAATAACACCGACCGAGAGCACGTGTAACAAGAGATAATACATAATATTATTAATGTTATAATATTTATAAACCGTTACGGCTGAGCAAATATCAATAATTAGAAAAATGAAAACGACGCAATTATTTTTCTACCGAACGTGATTTATTGTTGTTGTTTTATTTTATTTTTTTATATTTTGTGTAAAATCGGTTTTTTTTAATCACGCACCTAGTACCGCGATTTTATAGTTTTTTCCAATATTATGTCTGCGTATCACTCTCTATTCATAGATACGGTGTGTTTTATGATATACACTCGCTCGCGTGTTAATTAAACGCACTTCGACAATATTTTAACACATGTCTGATGTCGACGGTGTAATCTAAATCAATGTTATATCCGTGTGATTTATGGAGATCTAATCGAAACCCGACGTACGCGCGGGTGTTGTGGCGGAACAGACTTTGACCGTCACGTACACGGCACGATAATAATATTAATAAAATATTTTACCGAACAGACGAAATTATTTACACGGCCACGACGTCGTGTCGGCTCGGCGCGAAAATCAAACGATTTAATAAAACTTAACGGCGGCGATAACGTGAAATCGGAAGAAGAAAAAAACCACGGCCGTATTTACACGCCCGTCGTCGTCGTTATTGATATTCGGCGGTGACCGCGCGGCGGCGTCCGTGCAAAGTTCGTTAGACACCTCGAACAATCCGAGTGTAAGCGTTCGACTGTTATTGCATCGCATCGCGTCGCTACATGGATAAGGTGACCATACGTCCCGTTTTGAACTGGACAGTCCTGTTTTTTGTACTGTGGTCCCGTTGTTCCCTAAGGAATCTTGGGGATACTAAAATGTCCCGTTATCAAAAGATAGACAAAAAAAAAAGACGAAAAACTCAATTTTCTATCGTTTCTATTAAATATATATATATATATATCTAATTATATTATATCTAAGTATATTTAATTCTCACGTGCATGTGTATATGGTCGATTAGCGGTAATGACTGTAAACGGTATCGGGATTGTTTAGTGTATCGGGAATTGGGTTATAAATTGTCTGTGCCATTTAGGTATTTTATTATTCTCATCATATTTTTCTTTTTTTGTATGATTTATCAAACGCAATTTTGGTGCAAACCGTTTTTTTACGGTTAAGGTTAAATATTTTGGAAGATCTGGAAATATTGTCGGGACTCCCTCAGTTTTTAAAATTGAAGTAGTTCTTTCTAGCTTTTTTACTACTCCTTCATCTATTTTGAACTAGTCATATTTAACTATACATAGATACTGTTAGCATTAGCCTCAATGTGTAATGCACAAACATAATCATTTTTACTCACTAATTCATCACCACGGGGAATATGTTTGTTCCAAACCTCCAGATTGATTATCCGAAATCGTAATTAAAATATTTTTATAACTCAAATGTGATTTTTTAACATCGTTAGAATAATCACATTTATATTTTCTACGTATTTGTTATTATTTATTATGAATTTGTTTGTCCTCTAAAAATAAAAATAAACATAATTTTGCTAATTATTAAATAGAAAAAAAATTATTTATGATAAAAATTATGATTTGTTTTTTTTTTGTCCCGTTCTGACTAAAAAAATATATGGTCACTTTATACATGGAAGGCTTTTGGCCGGTTTACGCATTTCTGGCTTGTGTCATGTGTGGGCGGATGATTGTATTTGCGGTATTTTAATATCTATTTTATTCGACCAGTTCACAGGTTGTTGTTTTTTGTTGTTCGCGGTTTTTTGTTTGGTAGTCCCAGGACGTTCGGATGTGCGAACATTTTGATACGGAGTTTTGGTAAAATAGCGTTCTTGCAGTTTTCAGAATGAAGTCCTGGATTGAAACCGTTTGAGAAGAATTTAAAACAGTTTTTTATTTGATACGCATTGTGGAGATTTCGTGATGTTATGAAGAATGACGTTTTGGAACGTTTCGAGTTTTTTCCAGCTGGATTTCGATATCAGCGATGCCCCCACGATGGTGCTGCATAAGTTGATATTGATGTTATGTACATTTTGTAGGTATTAAGTTTGAATTTGACCGGTATCGGACTTCATTTGTTGAGGACTGGATAATATAGTACATATTACGGATTTTCGTTGATCTTTTGATGATTTTGCTGATGTGGCAGGAGAAGTGAGAGATCGATCGAGGTGGATCCCGAGGTACTTTACCTCGTTTGACCATTTTATGTTGTGATTGTCGATGTTGATTTTCTCGGTATAGCTTTTGTTTGAGTTGAACATGATGGCCACGGTTTTTTTTTTTTTTTTTTTGGGGTGAGTTCGCCTTTGCACAACAGCTCGTGATATTTATGATTGACAATCGTCCGTGTAAGATATACGATACACTCTCTATAGTCGGCGACACGACAAATGACACCTCTGTACCGAGACCCGCACTGCTAACCCCACCTGTTAGCCATGTGTTCTCGTCCTGTGTAAGAAATATTGTCGGCGACGCGAAACGTTAGGTTAGGTTAATGTTTATTTTATTGCGTTTTTTAACGTTTCGACTGGTAGCCATATTTGTTAATGTTGTAAGTAATTGTTTCTAATAATGTTTCATTCGAATATTATTTTTCATCGATTAAATATTAATCGATATTATTCTGTGTATTCGCGCAGTTTTTCTTTGATTTTAACTGTTATATAACTGATTTGAAAATATTTTTTAGTGTTTTTGGTAAATCACGTTTTATTTGAAAAAAAAAACGTGGCGATCCATTCAATTAGATTATTGGGAACCACTTAGACGAAACGGTCGCTAAGTTCGCTGTGGAGAGCGGCCATTTGTCGTGTCCCCGACTCTGACGTCTTTTCTTCTGTTTAAAAAAAAAAAATGCAAAATATTTCTACTCCTCGCCACCGTCGATTACATTACGATAATATATCGTATGAAATAACGTATTGCTAGTACACTCCGGTACACTCTGTGTGACATCTATGACGACGAGTCAATACGCAACGGACTCGTACGATGTATAGTTTGACTTTTTAACCCCGTGGGCCGCACTACGGAACAGAATATCGGCCGCGGTCACCGCGTTGTTTTGTTTCCGACCGGTTGATATCTTCGTCCACCGATAACGGGTTTTAAATAAGAAACGTAGTAATCAAATCAAATTATTCGAACTCCGGCCAATTATAATAATTATTATTATTATTACTGCTATTATTATTATAATTATTATTATCGAGACGGGTGTGATGCACGTGTCGCCGCGATCGCCTCGCTCTCGTTCCACTGGCGTCAGTGAGGACACCGTTCTGACAAATTTTGCCAAATGAGTCACCATCACGTCATCAACGTCGCCGGATCTCCTACATAATTATTATTTGACTATATTCGAGGATCGTCTGTTATTTTGTATTCCTGACGACGCACTCCTCAAAGATGGAGCATAAATGACCATCGGAGATCCCGCGGCGCGGCGAGACATTCGCCGACGGGCGAATTTTCATGGAAGACGACCGACCTCCGCGGAAACAATTATAATATCTGGCCGGTATTTTTTAACATTACGATCGTTATTTACAGATCGTGTCCGGTACCATGATTTTGACATATATATATATACACGTGTATTTTTGTTGTTTCTGTTTTATTTTCATTTATAAGTCGGAGTTTTACGCCCGAACCAGCTTTCTCCGCACCGATATTAAATACATACGTTCTTTTGCTCAACAACTGTGTTTGTTACACATAGTAATAATATATACGTGTATATACGTGGTACGTACACCTGTCGGTTTGCGTTTGTTTCGTTTTATTATTATTATTATTATTATTGTTTTTATTATTTTTTCGAAAAAAAAAGACGGGACGTTTTTTCATCAATATTGTTTATAATTTTTTTTCCCATCTTTCGAAAACACGTTTTGCCCTTCCCCGGCAGCGGGAAATCGTTTTCGGACCAAACACAAGCCGACTCTTTGCCTTCGGTTTCTAGGACATTTTCGTGCGACAACGATTTATGACCGTACACACACGCGAACCCGCGCACGCGGCGTGTAGACCACATACATAAAAAGTATGACGTGCGACGTGAAAAAAAAATGATAAAAAAAAAATACACACATTTATATATATAAACGTTTTATATGAAATTGTCTTGAGCATATTTCACAGATTAAAAACTTTGTGAAAGCCGGCGTCGGCGACGGCGTCGTCGGCGGCGTGTGTACACGCCACGGCGGCAAAAAGACGCCGCAAATAATTGCGTAATTATATGATATTTTTATCCTCTTCGGCAAACGTCGAGGAATAAGGTGTGAGTTCAATTATAGTTATACCAGATATTATGATATTTTTTTCCCCTTCATAAATACATAAATGCCGAAACAAGGCAAAAAATTATGATTTACTGTTTTCTCTTTTTTTCCCTCCCTATCATCCGATTTACGCACGCTCGTACGTATGTGTGTGTGTGTGTTGGTTTTATACTCTGTTCCGATTTCATTACGCGTATTATATATATATATATATATATATATATATGCAGACGCGTCCACAGACCTCCGTGAACTCTTTGTAACCGGTCTGTATAAGCGTGCGTGTGTGTGTGCGAGTAGGTATTTAAAACAATTGACATTATTCACATTTTCAACATAATATGCAACTCGAATGTTTTTTAATCACACACACACACACGTATATAAACGTACCTTTATAATAGTGCGTTTAATATGGATACGATTGTGTGTCGTATATGAAATCTTTCGCGTGCTGCTGTTCAAAGAAGCTCAGGTCGATCGCACATACACGAACGCGTCGGTACATGTTTTATGATACGTTTATGGGGACAACGTTCAAAGTAAACCCAACGCCGTTGCAGTACCCTGTAGGAATCATTATACGCGGTGGTTACGGCGCTGAGGATTTACTGCGGTGAACTAGTGGTGTGTGTTGTAGGAATAATGTCACAAAAAAAAATTAATAATAATAATAATAATAATAAAGGAAAAAATGAAACGGTACGTATACAGCGGTTAACCTAACGTGGTCGGGGGAACCTTGTTAGTGTTATGATATCTAGGGAACGGTTTCTGGTTACCTTATAGATACGTTTAACCGTAGCTGGGGTCGAGCACTCTTTACCTTTGTCTTTTTTTCCTTTGAAAAAAATACGATTTGGTTTGATGTGTATATTCCCAATAATAATTATATATTATAATCTAATTCAAATAATACGTACATTACAATAATAAAATGGCTGTCAATGTCCTGAGTCCGATGTTCACGGAGGTAGGATTTAAGCTCGAACATCGCGTCATTTCAATTTGTCTGTATAATTTGTGTAGTGCTGGTAAAAATGTCGAGTGTGTATAATTTAAGTGTGTCAGGAGTATGATGTAACAATTTCGTTACATACTCAAGAAGTATCACACGCAGTTTCGTCGAAAAACTCAATGATATCGATATTAACGTATATCGTATACAAAAAAAAAAAAAATAAATAAATAATTTGAAATTGAAATTGAGCTTTCTTCCCCAAATGGAATCGAGCAAAAGTACTGAATCGCAATTTAGATGATATACAGTTGACTTCTTTTTGTCTTTCCGATCGCATGGAATAAAAAAAAAAATTCGTACTATATTTTTCACGTTGTTACGTATTTTTACGTTGTTAAAACTTGTCGAGTATATATTTTAATGTCGGCCGGTTTAATCGCACGTAATGTGTACAGCAGTGTTATTTTAGACACAGTATGTAACGAATATTACCATTCGCTTCGTATTCAACAACATTTCCAAAGACGTACGCAACTTTTTTCTAGAAATATCGCTTGGACTTTAGATCATCAACTTACAGTCGAGTAAAAATTTAAAATCAAACGGAAATTACCATAAAATTCTTCTTTTAAAACCGGTGTTGATCGGTCGGTGCTTGACTGTTCGCAAAACAATTAGAAAACTATTCTTCAAATATTCTATGCAGGAGGGGTCGCACTCATAGAGAGTTTTCGATAAACGTCAATTAACCCACCGTCCGAAACGTGTTTATAGTCGTGCGTCTATGCGTGGGGTTCGGGGAGATCCTACGGAAACGTTTCTTTTCCGTTGTCTGGCTTTATTGTTTTTGGTTGTGTTTGTATGCATATACATACACATGATATTAAATATTATTTATTAAACGAATTCCGCGCACCCGGGAAGATCCGCAGGACAAATATTCCCGATATTTGCTTCAATATCGGCGCAAGACCCCTCGGCGATGGCGAATGCGAGAACATTAGGACAATATGCTTATATTGGTTGTATATACATATATATTATCGTCTGATCCCCAGCAGGTACGTCCCTCGCATTCGCACACACACACACACACACACACACACACACACACACACACACACACACACACACACTCGCATACGATTATCGTCCGTGTGTTCTTCGGACCGCTAAGAATTCCATATACGGGTAGATGGAAAGAGAGAAAAAGAGAGATAGAGGAGATGGCGTGTCGAGCGAGACGACACTCGGCCGCGAAATAATGGCCCAAATCATTTCCGAATTGTGCGTGCGCCCGTGTGTGTTTAATATAATAATAATAATAATAATAATAAGAGGAATAATAAAAGGGGACCCGTAAATAAATACGACCGACACGTTGGCGTATATTACGTCATGATGTACGACGTATGAACGTACCGTTTTTATACAATATAAAACAGGGCTTTACCTGAAATCATCATAGGTATATACAAATACGTTCAGCGCACACGATGTTCGTGTAATAAGTATACTTCTCGGCGTACGTTTGTATTCTCCGATTGTTGTGGTCTGAAAACCTTCGGTGCTCTTGTTTATTATTGTCACTTTCAGAACGAAAATTCGTCGACAATCTCTGAGAATGGGGAGCTCTTGTGAGGTTTATCTGGTCGAGGGAGATGATTTCACGTTGAATTCTATGCCGCACTCTACGGAAAATAACACTTTTAGAGAGGATTATAGAAATTTTTTTTGGGGGTTTTATCAAAATCCCCGTGAATAAACACATTCATCGTCCGGGCTAGAGATTTTCCCGTGATTTACCGTCGTTAACGTATTTATCGGACACGCATAGTGTATCTATGTAAAACTCTCGTGAAAAACGTGACGAAACGCTACAATACAAGAGGGAACTATTTTCTGAAACAGTCAAAATCATGCAAATAAAATAGGTTATCAAAGAAAATACTGTTTTTTGAAAATTTTGTATTTTAAATCGTTTTTATTCGACTAGTATAAAAGTTTCAGAGGTATCGAAATTCAGAATTAGAAAGCAACAGATTCGTGGCAGTACATTTTTACGGAACGGTACCGTTGACTTAACGTCATGACGTGATATCAATTTTATCATATCAAATTATACGAGTGACTCACATGCTATATATATAAATATTTATATGATTTGTTCACGTTTGCGAGCACGACGAAGGGATCTTTCCAATAATATTTTATTCCGAACATGCGCGGTATTCAATATCATCGATAGAGTTATGTACACCTCTAGGTGCGCTGACCGAGTTTTACGGATTAATTAATATTGTTCGGCAAAAGGGAGCCCTTTATGTTCGACAAGCCATTGCCGTGTACGCAACATAACTGCAACGTTGTCGGAACAAGTAATTGAATTAATCATGAGAGAAAAGGGCTTTATTGTCGAAAGCAATTTTTCACGAACAACAAAACACGGTTCTTGCGATCAAGTACGTCACCACACACGCACGCACACACACACGCACGCACACGCACAC
Organism: Therioaphis trifolii; assembly: GCA_027580255.1. NCBI lineage: Eukaryota > Metazoa > Arthropoda > Insecta > Hemiptera > Aphididae > Therioaphis > Therioaphis trifolii. Next base: position 17,072,200 of record CM050408.1, read on the forward strand.
ACACACACACACACACACACACACACACACACACACACACACACACACACACACACACACACACACACACACACACACACACACACACACACACACACACACACACACACATGCTTTATCACACACAAATATCCGTACAGTATACATTCATATGTATAAATTGCTGCTACCACCACATTTAATTACTAGGACACAATACTTTCCATCGCCCCCACCCCTTCGACTACTATGTAGACTACGATCTGTTTATGCACGTATGTGTGTGTGTGTGTGTGTGTGTGTACGAGTGTACGTGTGTCATGTCCATTTAAAGTGAAAAAGTACAGACAATGATATAAAGGGTTTAATTTTATTGTCCGGGTAAAACGTTCAATTACACAATATACTTTTTATACAACCAGAGATAACACGTTTTAGTAATTTTACCTATAGGATATAACGAGTCGAGCGAGGGCGTCGTGTTTTTTGTTGTTTTTTTTTTTTTCGTACACCGTTCGCACATCGCCCGTGTATAATATGAACGGCCAACAACTGCGGCGTCGCGTGTTCGCGGATTTAAACTGTGCACAGTTTCTCTGAAATGCATATGGCCATCGACACACTCGACTGGACGGTAGAACCATTATTTTTCAGTGTATGCAAATGATAAGTGTAATGCGTATACACTTCAGATGACTGCAAACAGAGAGCAAATGGGCCAATTATTCGATTTGTCGTTATACAGACACTTACTGAAGAAGTTCATATACATTCGGTATTCACGTGTGTAGAGTTTTCGACTAATCGTTATTTATTTTTGTGTCTTTCCGATATGCTTAATTTTCATTCAAATTTGAGTTCAGTGCTTTTGTTCTGTGTTCTGCAATTACAATAATTTTTTTACGCCTAACGTGTACTTGCAAGTGGCTGCTACTGCTACGACAGTGGTTTTCAACCTTTTTAACGATTCGGCACACTTTATCTCATAAATAATAATAATAATTTTCGCGGCACACCAATCCATATAATAGTATAATATACACTATGGAAGACAATAAAATTTTCCGCGACGCGACGTAAAACGATAGAGACGGCTGCGACGGGCATACTAATATTAAACACTATTATATTATGTATCTACGATTAATGATTCAGCCTGTATGTTTGGTAATTATCAGTTTTCACCGAGATTTGGCACCCGAATAAACACGAAACCTGAAAAAAACCCAAATTTTTCTTCATTGTTGGGAAAACTATTGATAAATTAGAAAAATGACCTCTCTAAAGTACCATCTCAAAGTGATTCCTAATCTATAAAGATACTGGATAAATCTTTTGGACCAAATCTACTATCCGAAAAAGTGTATGCAAAAAAAAAAATTAACATTGTAAAACCGAAAAATTCTTCCCTCCACTTTAAATTTAAAAATGGGTCAATAACTCTATAATCCGAATTTATTTGTGGGCACTCAAAACCTAAATTATTCAACACCTTTATACTTCCATTTGAAAACCCAATTTAAAACTCAAATACCCGAAACCCAAAACTCGAAAAAACAATTGCTGGTAAATATTTAAAATTATAAAACTATTAATAGATTTGTCGCGGCACACCGGTTGAAAACCACTGGCCTACGACATACGTGCAGTATAAAGTATATATCTTGTATATTATTATACTATCATCTTCAAAAATGTTTCTCATATCGTTATCGAGGTTTCTGAAAACGAATGTTCAAAGTTTCTCAAACTTGTATACGCATACCTGTATATGTACATGAAATATCAGTGCAGGATTAAAATTTGCAGCCAAGACGTAATCGACATGAACGCATACAGGACGCGTATACTTATATTATACGAATCGGTATGGCGGGTACGAACTATGATATTAAAATTTGAATGTGACAAGCGCAAAATGAATGTTAGTAATATAATAAATTTCACGCATCCCCACAGAACCTCAGGTTAAAGTTAAATAACAACGATATTCATACTCGTAGTATAATTCACGTCGCCTCATAAACCTGTCTAGACACTCGTGGAAGAAAAAAAGAAAAATAATATATAAATATATATGTGTATAAGTAAAAAAACGTCCTATTTCAGGAGTTTTATTGTATATGGGCAACGCAAATGTTATCATTTGTCAGTGATCCTTTGGCACGACAATGACACAGCTATATTCCACCGTATATACGTAATAACGCGTTATTATATATCACGTGTATGTGTATTTTATGTTGTAGGCCGCCCATTTTTTATTTTTTTTTATCTAATAATATCGGCGCGCCTCGGCATAAATATTTACCGTTTAACTGCACTAGCGCGAAGGAGTGATAAATTGTACATATATCATACATATTATAATATATATATTATATATATATATTTTTTTTGAAACTCACGCGTTTTGAAATCGCATTATTCCCGTGCAGCTCTCCTTGTCCGACGGAAAGAGGTGGTGTAGGGAGGTGAACGATACAATAGCGACAAATAAAAAAGGAATATTTTCGTTCGTTTTACGTTCAGCTCTTCCACCGTGTAATAATAATATTATATAATATTATATATACATATATCGACGAGACCGCGACGGCGAATACCATCGAATATACCTGTTGTGTACAAGCGCATTGTCACCGTCTATAATACGTGTATAAGAAGTAGGTACGTACACCCTTCTCACCGTGATAATATAATATTATAATCTTCTCCGCGCGTCGTATTTTGTGTTTTCGTTTCTTTTCATTTTTTTCCCCCTTTTTTTTATACGTGTACGCACAATGTAATTTTGCGTCCGTCTCCAAAACTACTAAACACACACACACACACACACACACACACACACACACACACACACACACACACACACACACACACACACACACACACACACACACACACTCACTCACGTCCAACGTCACTTTCGGGGATGACTGCATATAATATATATACGAATATTACATCGGATTTCTTTTACGGTCAACACTTCAGTCGTCCGTTATTATTGCGGCGGCAATGCGAGGTATCGCTGTGCTCGCGCGCGCGTGTGTATCAACGTGCACGTCTCCTCTCATTCATCCGTTCATTCATAAAAATATTTTATTATACGCGCCAGTCACAACGCGTTGCAGTCGTTTGCGTCTTCATACCCGACGACGACGACGAGCTCACCGATCCGATGAGTTATCGCCCGTACGTAAATTACGTTCACGTTGTATTATCTCGGCGTGCCCTACGTCGACGTTTTTTCGTCGTTTCTTTTCTTTACTTTTCTGTGTACGTAAAAACGGAGGGTCCGGAGGAAATGCCACGCGTTTGTATACATTGTATGTTATTGAAAAACACACATATTATATATTAATATATATATAAATATATTTTTTTTTATTTATTTATTATTTTACTGTCTCGCGATTTTCGACTTGCATGAACCGTATTCGTCCGATTGGCCCGAATCCAATGGAAAACCGATAGTCAAACTTCTCATGTGTGAACTTATAATATACGGAATGAAACAAAAAAAAAATCCATTTCGAGTTAATATTAATTTCACGCCTATTAATGTTCGGTCTACACTTTGCGTATATAAAGCACACGCGTGAATTATAAACGAAATTTAGAACATTTTTCCCGCGGTTTAATTTCGTTTTCGAACTTTAGTTTCCGACAAATTATTTAGAGCTTTAACCCCACGGTCAGTGGATTAGACTGTATTGTTAATTGGATTTTTTCGCGTCAGTACATTTTTAATGTAAAACGATGAATAATATAAGCGTATTCCTCAACGTTTGAATGGTGTTTTTTTTTCTTTTTTTTTTTTTTATCACAAACGCGGTTTTGCTTTTTTGATATATATTATTTTCCGAGTTTTTCACCAAAGTCACGTGTGACGTACGATAGGCGTGCGCGGTTGAAAGGCGAGTATAAACTACGACTGTACTGCTGAAATACGCCGTTTACAGGCCACGGCCGAGAAATCGACGAATTAATCATGACGAAAGTTTGTCTAATTCATTAAAGTACACCGACAACAATACGAACGCGTTTCTTTTGCGGCGACGATATTTCTTTTTTCTCGACCTACCATAACTTTCTCTGTCGTGACACATGATAATGTAATAATATTATTATCGGCACACGCGAGCGCGCGCGCGCGCGCACACACACGCATACACATACTCATAGGTTGTTCTTATTACTAATCGTCCGTGGATTCGAGTTGAACTTGTGTCGTGATCTTTGGCATTTTATGTCTGACCGAGAAGAAACCTTCTTTGGTTCGATCACAAAGACGATCGCGGAAAAACTTACAGGATGAAAATAATGCTAACGTGGCCTATTATATACGACTAACGCTATAAGCGAAAGGGAAGAGACTCGACTGACCTTTGGTATAGTCATTTTGTATACACTGCATCACCTTTATGCCGAAATACCATTACGTCGAACACGATCATACGCGTTTCGTCGTGAGGTTGCTCTCCGCGTACTCGGGAAAAACAGTACAATGTGACTACGGCCAAACATTAAACGTCAGGTCAGGGGTCAAGATTTGTCTTTGTGATTTTTTAAAGGACTAAACGTACTCGTAATACATATATTATGCTATATCAATACATTAATTATTCGAATTTTATGTCTACCGGGCTTGGAATGATTTGGTCACCACTACAGTTGTCCGTGCCCCTAAACAGGGTTAGAGATTCAGAAGGGATGATTATTCGGAAACCACTTCGATGATTTCACTTACACACACACATATATATATATGCAAAAACATATAATATAAAAATACGTGTTAACGTTACGATCGATAACGCACACGAACGAACGACGTCAACGCGTGTGAGTATAGGTATACACTATACATAATATACATTCATGCATACACACACACACACACACACACACACACACACACACACATACACACATTCACGCATACATACGTATCGGGCCCGTAGATCGGATCCATTAACGTTTACGACCCCACACAAGTCGTGCGCACCTTGGCCAAACTGAAAACTTGTCCGCATAATACGCGCGTCGTACAACTGCAGTGTAATATTATTATCGTACACACACGCACACGTCCGAAATCGACGCGTAATCATAATAGTAATAACGATAATACCATCCCCCCCCTCCGTGGGGGTCGGAGTGGCAGGGGGCCATCTGCACAGTCGCGAGCTGTGGAAAACACACAAACACGGTGCACAATAGTAGGAAAACACACATGCACACGACTAGCGTGGAACACACATTATGTGCGCGTATAACAGCCATTGAACACGCGAACGCACGCATAATCGTATATCTCGATTTTTATTGCGATTATAATTCGCGGACAGCGGTGGTAAACACTCACACACACACACACACACACACACACACACACACACACACACACACACGTTGTCCATTATTCATACGACGCGGGGACTTAAACGGCTATTTATTTATGTATATATACCGTCACGGACGCGCAGTTAACCTCCCCGAATCGCGGCGGGACCGACCGAGAGTGGAAAAAAAAACCGCACAATCGTATATAATAATAATAATACTCGTATATGATGTGTATATAATTGTATTGTGCGACGGTGACGGTGGCGGTAATAATAATAATAAATAAAAAATACATATAAATTCGACGGGAGATGATTTTTATTATTATTACTAAAATAGTTTTTTATTTATTTTTTTTCATTTTTCCACAGCCATTTGGCCGCCGCCGTCGCACAGTACACACACACACACACACACACACACACACACACACACACACACACACACACACACACACACACACACACACACACACACACACATATATATATATATATCTATATATATACAGCTATAATACGTTATATATCGCGTATGTACACGTGATATTATCACATATACATGATAAATATTCAATTGATCGCCGGCCACCCACCACCACCGCCCGGTAGTTGGACGCGCGGTGCTCCCATACGCACGCTCTCGCGTCGCAATCGAATTTAGTATAAAATTAATTTTCAAAAGAGCGGTGGCGGCGGTCGTTATCTCTCTCTCTCTCTCTCTCTCTCTCTCTCTCTCTCTCTCTCTCTCTCTTTCTCTCTGTCGTGTGTACGCAACATGCAAATCGGGGTATACTGTGTTTACGTCGAATACGTATATGATATGCTATTCGTATTATTATTATTATCATACGCCGAAACGCAGAGTGGATTTATGATTGAAAAATAATAAACGAAAAATACAAAAAATATAAATAAAAATCCTCGAGCGAGTGACCCTCCTCCGCTACCACCACCCCCGCGAATATAAACGCCCACGAGAGCAAGTATCAGAGTTTTTATCGTACACACACGCACACGCACGCGTTAGTTTTCCGAGTTAACCCGTGATCTTTTGCTCGCCCGACGACGACGACGCAGGTCCCGCGTGTTTACAATATCCACGCGACGTACTCGACGTCAAAGGGACTCTCGCGTCCGCTCCGACGACCGCGGCGGAGTGCGCGCTCGTATTTTTCTTCTTCTTCTTCTTCTTATTTCTTCTTCAGTAAACTCGGCCACTATAGAACCGTCCCGAGAGAGTTAAAAAGATTGAAAACCACTGGACTAGAGCATAAACCGACGACTACAGGTTTTTAAAAGCTCGTCGTGTCGTTCACTTTACAGTTGTCGTGGTATTATTCTAACCGGTCGGAAGACTGCCGACACCACCGCCACGACGACGACGATTATTTTGTACCGAACAACACGAATTCCCAAAACCTCCCCGGGGAGGTTAGATATTTTGCGATTTTTGTAACAGTGAGAACATATTAAATTGTTTAAACGCGCCGTTATTATTTATGGAAACTCGAGTGAATTTTTTTAATCGCTGAAAATCGTGCACACTCGTGTAATAATAAGCGATATCGGGTAAAACTGAGAAGTATCTATGATCAGAACACCCGGTGATCAGCCGGTAGAAATTCCGTAATTGAATTTTCGGCCCGAAGAACAGTACCTGCACCGCGCCGGCTGAACAGTTTGGAAATCGCTACGGCGTCAAATACTGCGTATTGAAATGTCGGTGTTTGCGTGAACTCAGGCGCGCCTTTTCGTTTATGACTTCAATATTTCCCACTGATTTTTTTCACCCTCTGCGGTACTCTCGTGATCGTCTCGCGAATCACGTCCTCGCGAAACAGCGCCCAATTATCGCCACTCTACCGAGGTCGTTATATTTTACGACACGATCTACTGAAATAACACCGCGTGTGGGTATGGGTGGGCGTGTGCAGTATCCGCGACGCGAGAAAAAATCACCCGGTCGATCATTCGTATAATACGTATGTGATCTTATAACGTATTCACGTACATAACACTTTGACGTAGATCATCGCGTCGTGTACGACATACACCATATTATTATGGTACACTACAGCGGCCGGAAGAGCGTACGATACGGTATATACATAATATTATTATGTTACATACGTACGTACAACGCTGGTAAACGATAATCCGCATTGTCGGCCACGCGTTGCGCATATATACAATATGTGTGTATTACGTGCCAGCGCATGTGTTCGCCAGTTTTAGGATTCTGCGACGTCGTCGTCGCCCACAGTACGATGATATTATAATATTATAATAATTATGATCGAGTGATCGGTCGCGTATATAGCAGCCGAACGCGCGCTTTATCGAAAGTACAGTCCGTGACTAATATTATTATTATTATTATTATTATTATTATTATTAAATACGGGCTAAACCCAAAGTACAGTAGTGATGACAAGTATTTGAACAATGATGGATATTTAAATTTAGAATACAAAATATAGCAAGAAATCAGGAGAAGTGAAACGGAACCAGGTGTCTAGATTGAGGTAAAAAAGAAGAGTGCATATTAGCAAGGCGCATCGAGCGGTGAAATGGATTGTTAGAGCTATAATTAGTTGCGCGCATGGGGATATAGCAGAGGTGGCAGTAGAGCGGGTCCGACGAGGAGGGACGCGAAAGTTGATGAGTAGGGCTCGGATGTTGTAGGAGTTACATATTTTTCTATATGCTCTTAATTTATAGCAGACCAAGCTATAAATTCGAGCTAAACAATGGTGAGTTCAAAAACGAAAAATAAAAAATGCATATTTTGCATATTTCGTCAATTTTAGGAAAATAGTGCATATTTCAATGATTTCATGCGCATATTGTGCATATTTAATATTTTTCAAAATAAATTGATTTTTTTCTTCCTCAACCTATGTATTTTAAGTAGTATTAAATATAAAACTCAATATCATTTAACATAGGTATTGTCGTTGTAACAGTTGAATTTAAATTTAACGATAACGGTACGATGTGCATTAAATTTTTATCGCGTCATATAGAAGGTACAATTTTATCGACAATAAGTTATCGTTTAATCTATTAACTATTCCGTTAGTCAAGTTATTATATCCGAGTATCTATTTCATATTTAACTTTACAAATACTGAAAATATTTTTAAAATTATTTTTCAGTTGAAAAAGAAGTCAAAATGACAACTAAAATATGAAAATAAAAACTTAATTTTAAAAATAAAAATTTTTGTTGTACATATTTATACATTTTTTTTTTTGCATATTTAATAAAATTTTAAGCATATTTTACATTTTTCGATGCATATTTTACAATTTTTTCGTGCATATTTGCATGCATATTTTTCTCTTTTTAGCTCCTATAACATCCGAGCCCTATTGATGAGGGATATAAGTGTAGGCGCGTCAGAAGAACCATCGCTAAGATTACTAAGAAGTTTAAGGTTAAAGGTAACTCTTCTATCGGCTAGCGTAGAGCTTGGAATAGCTCACGGAGCACGGGTGTGTAATCATGAATCGGGTGGGATATATTCAACGCATACCCAGCATAGGACAGAAAGCGTCTTTGGACACGTTCAATTAAGGCAGAACCGGCGGAGGCTGTGTGGGGATCCCATAAAACTGTACCGTATTCAAGCAGGGTGTGGACTAAGGAGCAATAGTGAGCCTCCACAGGGGAGGTAAGATTAAACATGGGATGATATTCGCTTTACGAATCCTAGAGTTTTATATATGCCTTACGACATATTGTTTGGATGTGACAGTGGAAGTCGAGGTCTGAAGAGATACCCAGGTCTTTTTTAAGACTAGTCGATGAAAGATTTATATTGTTAATCGAGTAACAACGGTAGATTAAATCGCGGGACTGATATATTCGACCGATTTTAACTGCACGCTCAGTATTTGAATACAAACACACACACACACACACGTCGTGGTATTATTACACATCATTAAACATACGTATTACACTTATGACGGGCAGTCGGTGTAAATCGCAAATGCAAATAAAACGCAATGATAATATTTCGATCCGGCGGCGTGTCCTTCGTGCAGTATAATAGGTCAGTGCAACACGTATAATATTACACACTTGTACTCGTCGCCGTTCTCCCGGGTGATTTCTACGACGCCGCCAGTCTACGAAGACCACACGACTTTCGCGTGCGGGGCGGCTCGACTCCGTCGCGTCAAGTTTTGAAAATATCTTATCCGTCACGATGCTTTGATCCCGGCGTCTAACACGGCAGACTTCATCGGAGAATCCATTCGACCGGCCCTGAAACGAAAATGGTGTCTACATGACCAATGGTCTAAATCAATATAGTTAATAGAGTTCTGTCGACGCCCAGCGGGTGGTTTCATTCTCTCGAGTGTAGTAATTTTTTCATTTTACACGTCACACATCGCATATATATATTATTTTTTAATAATTGAATTAAAAATTGTTTTTTTATGAACAAATGGCATAAAATGGATTATTTCTAACGGACGAAACACAATCGTACAAGTGTGCACGACAACGTGAAACACGCGTCATCTTTGCGGATCAGAGGTGATATCGTACGACGCGTGAGCGCTTATTGTAAGTACGTACCTACAGAAGTTTATATATATATATATGGTCATGGTGTTATACGCGAAGGGCACTAATGAACAAGTACAGTTCATCGTCGTGTGCTACGATACACACACACCCACACACACACACACTCACAAACATAAGCGTACGCGCATACACCACGTTGGATTAACGGTGTATTTTGGTAAACTTTACAAAGACCAAAACCGATTCACCACGACCACTGCATAATATTATATTTAGTATATTGATCTATAAACTTTATAAAGGGTTTACCCGAAAACTTTCCCCGCCAATTTATACACGCAATACATGCTATATTATTATATTATTATACTCGTCTACTTTTCACTATCTATTTCAACTTACGCTGTCTCTCTGTCTCTGTCTCTCTCTGTTTCTCTCTCTCTCTCTCTCTCTCTCTCTCTCTCTCTCTCTCTCTCTCTCTCTCTCTCTCTCTCTCTCTCGCTCTCTCTCTCTCTCTCTCTCACACAAACACACACACTCTCTCTCTCTATCGATCGATCGCTCGATGGCGAGTCATCGTTCGTCGAAAATTACAATATTATATCTTGTGCAGCGGTTTCGTTGTAGTAACCATAACGTATTATAATAACGGTATTGTACACAGGGCGAGACTTGTTTTTTCTTTTTTTAATATGTTTCAACTGTTCCGCACGGCTCCTCGCGAATACGATTACTCATATTAGTCCGTTTTGTACGTATTAAAAAAAAAACAAAGGTGTGATTCCTTATGTTTTACTTGTAATTAAATGTAACTGATTCCCTAAACAACCGCAGACGCGCGCGGCAGTCGCATGCGTCTAGAGACGCACTACGAGTACCGCTGAGGAGGCGGTCAAAACGCATGAGCCGCGCGGCTGGTAGACGTCGCGTGACGATTTTTAAACAAATTGAAAACATCGCTTGATCAATTTTGATATTTTTCGTGTGAAAAAATGTCTTCAAAAACGACATTTACACGGGAAGAAGACACAATTTTAGCTGAATGTGTGAGCAAACATCATTGTTTGTTCGACTTGTTTGTTAAACATTCAATGTATAAGGATTAACAGGTCGTTTTCAAAAATTTTTAAAACATACGCGAATCGATCATAGCTTAATCTGAAAAATTCTCTGCGTTTCCGTTCATCATTAAACATATTATTGTTTTCGATTAGAATGCTATGAAATCTCTCAGTTTTTCTACCGAGAAACATAATATCATGTATTTTCTTATTGTAAACACGTTCGATGATTGTTACTTTATCACCGATTTCTTCTAAGAGAAGTAGTTTGATGAGGATTTTTTTCTTCTGGCTCCGTGTTCGTAACACATTGTATGTAAAATTATTTACTAGTAAAATTCTTAAAACACATAAAACACAAACCTCGTGTAAACAGGTCGGATATACACGAACAAATGGTAGAACTAAGTAGAATGATATAGGTACGACTAGAAAAAATAAAAACTCCTGCGTATCCTGCGTCTCCTGCGACGCATTTTGTTTTGCAGGGAATGCGTCATCCAGCCGCGTTTTAAGGAATCACACCTTTATAGAAGCGCGTGTCGTACGAAAACCACGATACCGTATACGTCTACTAAACTCTTGGAAATCAGATATCGTGCTCTTGAGATAAATTCAATCGTCTCCTTAATAATACATATTTAAAATGGAAACAAACAAGTCGTGTTCAACATTGGCCGAAAATTGCAGGCGTTTCGTATCCGCCGGAAAGAATACGTTTTACGTCGGGCTCGAAAATCAGCTCGAAAATATTGTTCTACAAAGGTACGTTAAACACGTGACGACGTAAATCCTTGAGATCAAGGTCGCCTTTTTCGACCTCCGATGGATCGGCACGTACGAATATAATTATCTGGAGTACAGTTTGCAAATTCTCTCATAAATGACGAACAAAGCCAGGGATCTTCGAACGGTGGCTTTTGAATTGGTTTTTACTCGACCCACGATTAATTTCCTGTGTTGGCATAGGCTGTAATTTTGAGGTACATTCAAATTATGAGTTTAGTTTTAGTCGTGCGATTTATTTGTACGGTTCACGAACAAAAGTCCCCGCATTATTTTACTGAAAAAAAAAACATTTACTAGTGTTTTAAAACGATTTGGAAAACGGATCAAATATAGTCAAACGTGTTGTTGTAAATCAACGGTCGGCAACTGGCGGATCGCGGTCCAAATCCGGACCGCGGAAGGCTGTAATCTGGACCGTCGAAATATCTTTCTTTGATAGTTTAATAAGTACTACGTTATTTCAATTTCCATCGTGATCATTTAAAAAAGGCGTCGTTTTGTAAAACATTTTTTTTTTGTAAACACGTAGAGAACAAAGTTCACGGATTCTCACCTTGATCCTTGAGGACATATTTCGTATTAGATGTTCTACAAGAGTTCCCGATTTCGAGTTACCATAGCCATATACGACAAAATGTGATTTCTCCCGTAACATCACAAGGCTTGTTTACTCTTTAAATAATTTTAACGTTTTAGTAAAATTCACTGAATAATGTAACGAAATCAATTATTTTTTCTACGGACCCCGTTCACGTGTTATTTAAATTTTCCGGACTCCAATAGAAATCACTTGCTGACCCCTGTTGTTGTAAATCATTTGTTTGAGTGTCTGTTTTTCTCTTTTCATACAAAACGCGTACAGCCGTCGAGAAGACGATGAAAGTATGACGGAGCGAGACGGTCGTAGACGTGTTTTCTGAACTGTTTTATCGACGCGGTCGCAAGTCCATCGGGTGGATTATTACCGACGTAAAACAGAACGGATTTGCGCCGATGTATGGTGACTCGAGGTAACACGCATGCGTGAAGATCGTGCTAATGTGGTTTTACCGTACACAGAGACGACGACGTACACTATTCATAAGTAAGTATAACAGTAACCGTAAATTTTCATCCCGTCGAAACTTTCTGTGGTTACCGCTCATATATATAATAATAATATATGTATATACCACATCCCTAGACGTATAGGTATAGGGGTGGTAACAACATACGTGTATGTGTGTGTGTGTGTGTGTGTGTGTGTGTGTGTGTGTGTGTGTGTGTGTGTGTGTGTGTGTGTGTGTGTTCGTTTGCGCGTGTATGTGTGCGAGTATAAATATATAATAGTGATGAGTGTCATCGTAGGCCGTCGTCACGGTGGCAGACCGGGGAAGGGGAGGAAATCGAGGCCGGGGGGTAGCAAAGGACCCGCGGCCGCAGTTCGACTCCCCTCGAATGCATTAGTCGTGTAATCGGACACGGGCTAGCCGTTTGATCCGTGTTTATTTAACCGGTCGATCGGTCAAAACGCGTCGGACCGACGACGTGGCCGTTGGTCCTGGGACGATACTGTCCGCGAACATCTATATATATACATATATTGGTATATAACACACACGGAGACGCATACATAATACACCGTGTGTGCGCACGAGTGTGTAATGATATAATGCGTGCAGACGTCCGTCCGTCGCTGCAAGTACCATAGAATAATGTATAATATAACACCGTGTAGGCTTAATATGCTCCCCGAACCCGCGCGCGCGCGTGCGTGTGTGAGTATTATATAATAATAGTAATAATAATATAACGTCATCGTACGCATACGTCGCGTGTAATTGACGGAATCCGAGTACACATGACACGTATTTGAATACAAGTTTATTATTGCGATGTCCGATATGTGTGTGATGTATATAATATATAGTATATACGCATGCCACTCGTAATATACCTCGTGATAATGATATAATAATAACAATGATTATGACGCTGACCATAGTGACAATAATATTATTCGCAGTTCCTGTGAATTTCTCGAATTCGAACGGTGTCGACGGATCTGTCGCAATGACCACGCAAATAATTGAACACCAAAAAATATATATTCATATATGTGTGTACGCATATTTACGACCTCGTGGGGTAAGCTCAAAACCAAAAAAATAAATACAATTTTATGTACCTATACTGTTCAGGCATGTAAAAAGAACGATATTATACTCATTAATAAAGATAATAATGTTATTATATAACTTTCAGTAATCCTATTAGAAATAATTATTGTATCGTATGTGTGCGTATTAAAGAAACAACATCTTTAAGAAATTTAACCATACATTATTGCATATTGCAGCTGTATCTTACAAATTTAACATTGCGACAAAAGCACTGAAGAAAAAAACTGGTGTGTATCAATATAAACAAGTAATGAAATTTCACTCTACGAGTGCGGTAAAATGTCGATTTCTAAACGCATTTAAACTATAACTGCACGAATAATTTAAAACAATTAATGATTTATTTAAAGAATTATTTAAAGAAATTCAGGCTTCAAAAGCGAAGGTTATTAGCCCGTAAAAATTTTACATGGTATTATGGTTTCTTAAAATTAGGTATTGCATTTAAAAAAATATTTATATTTTTACATTTTTTTTTTTTTTTTTTTTAATTTGTTTTAGTAATTAAATGGATTTCCTTTTTATTTTGAGTATCAATTAATTATCTGTTTATAATTTTCATTAATGGTTTTATAGAGGTACGTATATTTTAAACAACAATATATAACGTATAATGTGGTTTTTCCTATAAATAGAATTAAGGGACCTAATTTATTTACTGCCCCGGGGCCCTTTCCCATCTTGTTACACCACTGCCAACGACGAGTGGTCAAAGACGATAAATATTATAAATTCGTAAATGACGTATTCTTTTGTATTCAATATAGACATATTATTTTGTTTAGAGATGTACCCATCACCGTAAGTAACAGTCGGTGAACATTGGCGACTTCAGTTGGCCGTGGAACGTGTTTGTGTGAGAAAATCAGATCAATCGTCCGAATATTATTGTTTAGAAAAAAAAAAAAGAATAGCGAAGTGGCAATATTTTCGGGTAAGCGTCGAGGCGTGGCACACACGGGTACTGAAACGTCTTTCGATAAACACAATAATATACAGCGTTGCATTATAATGTCTCGTACAGTTTGAATGCGCGGTGAAACAAGACGTGCTGTAATTCGATACACTGATCAAAATGGTCCGTAATATTCGTGAGACATTTAGCGGCGGGCAATCGGTGGAAGGCAGAACGAGGGTTGATTCCGGGAAGGGGTTGGGTTGGGTCCGGTGCACGAGTGGGTCAAGACGTTGCGTTGAAAACGTTTTGGACCAGCGTGCGAGAGAACAAAACGCTGTAGGTACTGACCGACACGGTCTATACCTACGTGAGTACACGGTTTTCAACGATTTCGTTAAAATATCCATGTTGTTTAAACACTATCGACACTGACTGACTATACAGAGTCGATATTGAAGTTCAATGATATTTTCGGGGGGAGTTTTTTCGGACGACTACGAATTGGTTCCCAATTGTCGAATTGGTTCCCGGGTTGTCTACAGGTAACATACGAATTGGTTCCCGCAAGCTTTCATAATAATACAACCTTGTTAAATTAACTTTTCAAATTATTATGATATATTCAACCAGCAACGATTTTCTTCCCATTTATTCAGACTGAGGACTGTCTAGAGTTCAAATAAGTTTGAATAGTTCAAACACTATGGAGAATACCTAGGTATGGTTAAAAATGTAGCTTAGTAGCTAATTTATCATAACATCACTTCCACTCAACGCACTCGCCCTTAATAACGAAGACTTTTTTATTTTGTTCACTTAACATCACTTCCATTTGAACGAACGCACTAGGTTAGTTGTGACAAGACTGACGAAACATAATCAATCTATTAGATAAAAAATTATATTTATAAACTTTCCCAAGCATCGTAAAACCTAATAAAATATTATAAGATTATCGATTGTACATATACGTATTTTGTAACATTGAGTTTATATACTGATAAACTGATAAGTAATTTTATTCGGGAACCAATTCGAACAGTTGTATACTGGAAAGTATTTTTTGTCGGAAACCAATTCGTACAGTTTAATTGACCCGGGAACCAATTCGACGTTTACCGTTTTTTCGTCAGACGAATTGGTAGACATCATCGTAATATCATATTGCTGTCGAGAATAGTACGCGTGATGAGCCCATAGTAATAGACGGGGGGAAAAAATGACGAAAGAAAGAAAAATAGTTTCGTTTTGAAAACTGGCCCGACGAAAATGTTTAAATAGTTTCGTCCTGTTTTCACTGCAACTCTACGCATTCGCGACAGCATACACACGTCTATGAAAATTGTTTTCCGCCGAGGAAAATATCGACATAAATAACAAATATTATCAGATCACGCGTAACACTAAATAAATCATCGAATTAACGTGTGATGGGATGATCTACTTGTTAATCATGAAACAATGAAGTACATGACACGCGCTGCAGAGGTAATAAATAAGTCATTTTTCTCTACTATAACTGTCCGTTATAATAAATTTAAAAACCGCATATACACATAATGCTACCGACAATAACGTATTATATAATATATATTTGACGTTGACTGCGAAATAATGTTTTTTGATCAAATGTAGACGTATAAAGAAGAAACTTTTTTTTCAAACACCGTAATAGTTGCAGACCGCCACAACATAATAATATATTTGATCATAATAATAGGTATACGGCGGCGGTAGATCAAAATGATTTTTTACTACACATAGGTATATCGACCGATTTATTGCATTTTTTTTTCTCATTTCAATGGATCCCG
Organism: Therioaphis trifolii; assembly: GCA_027580255.1. NCBI lineage: Eukaryota > Metazoa > Arthropoda > Insecta > Hemiptera > Aphididae > Therioaphis > Therioaphis trifolii. The sequence goes on from CM050408.1 coordinate 17,088,806, forward strand.
TTAAAATATAAGTACGATCGATTTTCATTTTTTCATATCCCATAAAAAAAAAAAGTTTAAAAACGGTATTGAATGATGAATTATTATAATCGTTTCTTTATTTTTATTTTTTCTATAGTCAACGCCGGACGACTCTACAAAATGAAATTACTTCTTGACGAGTAATCACATTTTTATACAACAGATATGCATTCATTGCATTAGGTACAGGTAAACAGTGCACGTGTCGCAATAGTTTAGAAATCATCTGGAAAATGAAAACCGAATAATAAACGCTTAGGCGTGAATAAACGATCGTTTTGACACACACACACACACACACACACACACACACACACACACACACACACACACACACACACACACACACACACACACACACACACACACACACACACACACACACAACGTTCTGCTCACTAGCCTATAGAAATCCCACGAAGAGCACTGCGAACGTAACACGTATGAAATTCGTGGTTACAAATACACACACCTACAGGTGGTGGTACGCTGGTAGGCACACCGTTTCATAAAACGCACTGTATACGACGACGATACTTTGTACGTACCCACTTGACGACAACGTCTGTTCGGAATAAATAATACGTAAGTACTATGAATAAAGAACTTTCACGAGACCTACTTTATTCGTCATGAAGTCATTCATTAGTCACATCAGCCATAGATTAAACATGTATTTATATATATATATATATATATATATATATAGTGTGTACGTTCAATATGTGCACCAACATTGTAGTTAATACTCTATATACGTATATCTTACATACACTAACTATTAATTACAACACATTACAATATTACAAAATTTCTATACGACGTGCTACAAAACACAATATACAGCTGACCGAAAGGGGGCGTTTGAAACGTCCGCGTTACGTCACGCGTTTTCGTCATATTTTGTTTCTAGTTTGAAAAATATCCATCCGTCAATTATTATCCAATAACGTCTAATAAGCGTACACTAGGGGGTCCTTAAATTTGAAGTTCAAAAATGTTTTCATCTCACCCCCTAAAACAGTGTATATACATACAAAAATCGATTACACGAAATATTGAATCAATCAAACAGAGTTAACCCGTGCCTATTTGAACTTAAAGTTTGAACTTTTACAATTTTTCAAAATTTTTCAAATTTTTGTACTTATATCATTAACCGTTGATCGTATTGAAATTAATTATAGATACTAAATTAATTAAAACTACATTTACGAAAATATTTGTTCAATAGTTTTTTTTTAATATCTTCAACTGTTGGTGAGATATATTAATGTTGGTGTTTAAAAATCGGTCTTTTCGATATTTTTCAATAATATACCGTAAATTATTACAATTTGTATTGTTTACTCACCGATAACTCCAAAAGTTATTTTTATAAATCAGAGTTATCATTGCATTGAACACCCAAATAATTCGCCGTACACGCTGCACACTCGGTGAATAGAAAATAAGTGATTTCGTTCGTTTCGGCGAAAACGCGTTTCATTCGCGCCGAACAAATAGCCACTCGTCGTCTCGCGACTTCGAAAAACGTCGTCTCGACGTTTCGCGATCGACGAAAATAAATTTCCCCGTCGACTCGTAGCCGAAAGCGACTGCTTTTAAAGTTTCCCTCGGCGAATATGTCGTATCTACGACGATTATTCGTATAACGTCCCGGCAGACGGTGTCTGATGTCGGCGTGACATTTGTGTGTTTTACATGTCATGATCGTGACGAAATGTGTCTATTATTCTTATTTTAAAAATCTATTTCGGGAGATATTTAAAATACGTATTCGTTTTATCCAAAACGCGAGTAAAACGTGTTTATAAAAAGCGTACGTCATAGTATTATTACTATTATAAATTTTAAAAAGATATTGCGTTTTCACATACTTGTTGATTTTTATAATGTTTGATTTTGCCTTTCAATCTTAATATCTATGTATGTGTGCGTCAGGATAAATGAAAACGAGTAAATCTAATAATATCGGAATATATTTTTGATTTAAGGATTAAATTTATTAATTTGAAATTGTGTTTGATTTAAATATTTATGTATCATGACACATCTAAGTTACAGAAGCGATATTTATATTATGTTAAAAGAAAATAAATGAAACATTATTTACTTGTTTCTTTTTTTTGATTTCATGCCAGTTTTGTAGGAATAATAAAAATATTATTACTTATAGGGTGAATTCAACCGGCCATATCTGAATTTTTAATGGATACATGCTTTCCAATTCTCTAACTTTTTAATTAACATAACAGTTAATTAATTTAAAAACCAATCGTTTAAATAATTATTTTCAATCGACAAATAACATAATTATTATTATTATTTTATTTATTTTTTTTTAAAATTGCTTTGAGTTTGCTCTTATTTCCGTCATACTAGCAAAATTTAATCAAACCAACGCAATTGGAATTGAATTTAATGAAATGATAAATCTTGTAAAAATTAATATTTAAATTATAAATCGATCCATCATAACTACGTATATTCTGAATGATTAAAAAATAAAACGTTATTACAATATAATATTTTCCAAAGAAAATGCGTATATTTTTTCGGGTGCGTCACGAATCGAAATTTCGCTCTGTGCACTTTTAGCCATTACTGTGCGTGGGTCTTTTGCGCGTATCGGTGTAAACCGATCACGGCACAACTCTATTTAGCGATTTCGGAACAGCGTTTTGAGCGGTCACAGAGTTGGCCCGAATAAAAAAAAAAAAAGAAAAAAAAAAAAAAAATTAATCGCAATCTCTTTGAATCCGACACAATACATAACATTAAATCAATGCTGCGCTATCGTTTATGATGTGTGCACGGTATATTTTTGATAAATGGTAACCTCCGACAAAACGGACATGTGTCAATCATTATTTTACGTCACAAGCCCACAATATACATATCACGTGTATTGTAATATACGTGTACCACGACCTATATTTCGGCGTTGATATTTATCAACCACGGCCCCGTATATTATTATACTAATAACGTTAATAGTAATAATAATAATAATGATAACAGTGTACTGGTATAGAGTATAATGCGTCGTCCTTGGGCCACAGGGTTAAAAAAAAAAAAAAACTATTAATTATGTCCGTACAAAGTATAACGTACAGCTATAGAACGCGTGTCCTTGAGGTTTTTTTTCATTATTTTTCCACTCGTGTGTGAGCGTGCGACGCCGTGTGATCATCGTTATACGTATATACGTATACATTGTGTCCATTATACACACACACGAATAAGATATAATGTTTGTCGATACACCCGTCTGAAGTATACGATCGAACGGGTTGGAGTGGGTGAGAGAGAGAGAGATAGAGGGGGGAAGGGACAAAAAACGACGAGAAAACGCGATACGATAAATTTCAAATAAATCATACGTCATAAAAGTACGTGTCCCCAATGTATGCCAAAAAATGAGCTTGTCCGACGCGTCCAGAAATTTATATCGGAAACAAATTTACGGACGTTTTTCGCGTGGGTACCAGCTCATATTGGAATACCCGAAAATGAGAAGGCATATAAAGCCACCACATCTGCCCTCTGCGCAATAATTCACACATCAACCTCACCCGAAACTCTCAATACGATCTACGACGAAATAACGGAAAAATGGCAAACATTTTGGTTACACCTTCCTCTCTCTCTAACAGACTTAGAAATGTTTAACTACATGCTAAAAAATGTAAGTATCCCCCCCGACGTTAAATGAAGAGATGACATAAACATCACCCGAGCTAAAAAAAGGCCACTCTCACCTAACTCGCGCATATCTCACCGAAAAGGAACCAGCACCAGTACGTGCGACCCGTCGCAAAGAAATAAGAACTACATATATAGAACACGTCATAGTCATCGACTGTCTCGAATATACCGCGGAAGCACGAAAGGTACTCAACAATCCGCTCACACTTCACCGAGCGTTCAAAGAAGAAAACACCACTGACATCATCAAATTCTTCCACAATGTAAACCTAAGCAATAAATATTATACTTAAGAACGCGTTACTTTAACCTCTGAATATTATATTGTACGTTAATCTGTAGGCAAATAATCTTTGTGATCGAAGCCTCTACCTGCATTAATAAATAAAAAAAAAAAGTGAGATGATGGTGGTACAAGTTCGTCCTTCGTCCCTTCGATCCTCGGACAAGATATTGGTGATGAATGTATTAAGTTTTACAGAAATTATGACTCATTTCTTTAGTATAAAACGATTCTGAGCGAAGCTTCAGTGTAATATAATATATTATTATTTAAATACTGTTTACGTATTTTACGGTTCTTTGTATAATTTTTTAAATGCTTGGAAAAAAAATCTTGAGTCACGAATATTGATATTTTTTCGGTATTGATAGTTTAGTATAAGAGTAAACTTGTATTAAAATTTCAGAACTTTCTAACATATACTCAATATTTCATTAGAAATAAACTTAAAAGAAATCAGACAATATCGTAAAAAATCGTATAATAATTTATTAAAGTGTGTATAAAAAAAAATCCTGCGTCACGATTTTTGAATTTTTGTTAGGATAATTAGGTAGGTATATGAGTAAGGTCATATTACATTTTCAGAAATTTTTCTTAAATATTTAAAATTATATTACATAAAAACTTTCAAACAATTTGGTAAATTAAAAGTTCTATATTTAAGTCAAAAGTGCTATAATTGTTCTGAAAATTTTGTCCAATATAAAAAAGTATATATTTGATATTGGATACAATTTTCAAGTTTCTAGCTTACTTAAAATCTCGTTTACGGCGGATTTTTACCGATTTTACCGTTTTTACTAAGTTTTTCGATCGTTATTCTTGATTACTGGAAAAACTATAGAGATTTTGGAAAAATGACCTCTTTAAAGTACCATCTCAGTTCAATTTCGAATCTAAAAAGTTGCTGGACGAAACTTTTGGACAAGGATTTCTATACGAAAAAGTGTTTACAGAAAAAAATAAAAAAAAAATAAAAAAAAAAAATAAACATCATTGTAAAACCATAAGATCCTTCGCTTCACTCAGAATCTAAAAGTACGTGCGCTCACACCGTTGAGTGGTTCGAACAGAGTAAAAACGCGATTTTTTGCCGGGTGGATTGCACGACGTGTCGCAACGGTTGAGGTACACGCGTATTCCGTCGGACGTGGCCGAATCAATTCGTTAGGAATCAAATCATCGTTCCTAACCCTGCGCCCGTTCACCGGTTTATTCTGCCGGGCACGCGTTCTGTCGTCGTGTTCCCGCGGCGGCATTCGCTCCGATAACGATCCGTTTACGATGACGTCGTCGACGCGACGAAAAAAATTATAACGTTATATTATAATATAGTACATTTCATTTCAGACGTAGATTTCATTTTGTTTTCTTCTGGGGGGAGGGGTCGAGACCCGAGGACCCCCCTCCCTCCCCCGTAAATACGCCACTGGTGAATGGTATGATCAGAAACATAAGAACGGCGAGTTCGTTAATTTTCTCAACGCGACATTTCGAAAAGCCTGAATACGATTTGTATTTGATATTTTTTTTTTCATTTCCCCACAGGAAGTGAACGCCGAAACACACGTCGTCACGATCTGCGGTCGCGGTCGGATATATGTAACGAATTAAAATGTCATCGGTGGCATTGTGCGCCGGCGTAGTCGCCGAGCGGAACACGCCGGAAACGAGTCTGCCCGGCCGTCTCGCGCCGGTCACAGAATCCGTTATACGGGCGTGTCGCAGTCGACGGATCTGAAGCTCGTTTGAGGGGAGGGGTGAATCGGTATCGTGGATTCTTAAATAACGAGGACGTAACCGAAAACATACTGTACGTACGTTATTTATCATTAAATTCGACGTTATATGGTTATTAGTTGTAATTTAATATTCCGCAAAAAGCTCAACTCAAGACTTCATCCAATAAAGCCACTCTTGCGCTCAAATCTAGCATTACCGCTTAAACTCATACTACGTAAAACTCTTCTACAACCACTCTGGGCGTACGGGGTAGTAATCTGGGGTTCTGCTAAAAAATCGAATGAGAGAACTGTCCAAGCCTTCCAGAATATCTGCTGTCGTATAACAACTGGAGCACCCTGGTATATCTCCAACAATGCAATAAACTCTGACCTAAAAATCTGCTCAGTCAACGAAACTGCTACCATATACTACAAACGCTTTCACGCAAAACTTCAATCCGACCCCGACCAGCTCATCAGGGACCTTACCACACCAGCACTACCCGGAAATCCAACTAGACGGCTCGAGCGAAATCGGTGCCGCGACTTAAAAATTGTATAAATTGTTAAATTAAATGTTATCGTAATAAATTTTAAATTTTATCGTAAAGCCACTAGGTGTCTCTAATAAGAGATTTCCTACCATGTTACTATAAGTTCATAGTTTCTTTCTTTTCACCATAATTATTACTTATCGTACACCCCTGTATAGATTGTAATATTTTTTTTATTTTTATTTTTTATTGCCATTGTTAAAAGAAACATTACAGCCATGTAATTAGAAGATTACATAATAATAAAAAAATACATTATTTCATTACATATGGATTAAATTAGAAAGCCGGCACTGATAATAAAATTTGTGATTGAGTTTATCAAAATGGAGTGTTCAGGAGGAGTTTCGTATCAGTTCTGGGGTAACCAAGTGCAGCAGAGAGCGAGAAGAGAAGAAGTCTACTAGAATGAAGGGAAGGGCAGTGGATTAATAGGTGATTGAGGTCACAAATGGCTTCTGTTAGATGGAGAGTACAAAGAGGAGAAGAGTTTAAAGAAAGGCGGAAAGAATGGTTGGGAATAGTAGATTGTGTCCGATTCTGAGGCGAGTAAAGGCGACAATAAGATGTCTAGGGATGTTTAAACCTCTGAACCAGGGATTAAGGGGGATAGTGGGACATAGGTTTCCATGCCGATAGGCGTAATTTGGGGGGAGTGAGGCCAATTTGGATTGCCATGCGTTACGCAATAATTTGTGTTGAATAGGAAGAAGATCGAAGGCTGGAACTTTAAAAGGATAATTTAGAATGTGGAATTTGGTAGAATAAATTGTAATATTTCAAAATAAAGTCATATTTAAAAAAAAAAAAATCATATTCATTATATCATACGGCGCTTTAGTTCAGGTGACTAAAAAAAACCCTAGGGGGAGGCGATGACCACGTTGCCCCCCTCCACAAATCCGCCACTGGCGTGTCGTCGACGGACTCGATTCGTTCGCATACGCTTACCGTGTGTTTTTTCGTGTGCCGTGAACTCGCCTTGTCCGCGATTGCCGTTTAATAAGCTCAAGAGTTATCATTTCCGCAGATCGTCGACGACGACGATCCGTCGTGCCCGAACACGCCACGAGCGCGATATTGTTTTACTACACCCGACCGTTCTACCGTCCACCAAACGTGTGTAGTCGGAGATTTCGCGTCCAGAAGAGAAGTGACCGGTCAGCCACTATCCCCTCGTAGTATTGCTCTGGACACCTCGATAGAAGAAAAAAGTGAAAGGTTCCCGTAATATCACGCGTGAACCCGGTCGAAGACGACGTTGAAAATAAAAATCACGTCGTAGGTACATATATGAATTCACTTCAATGGTTTCCTTTGGTTATTCAAAAGTCGGGCAGTCGTTATTCACAAACACATTACTATGTATGTTAACGTTAAAAAAAAAAATAAATAATAATAATAATAAATCGATCGTTTCGTTGTTTTACCCCCATAACGCCTAGATATTTTTCAAACCGCTATCATACTAAGAAAAAATAAAAACGTACCGAGTAATGAGCTGACTGCAGGGCCAATTTATCGTTTCGTCAAACGGATTCGTAACAAACTGTACACGGAATACTCTAACAGTCATAAAAATAATATGTAAATGCAGCGAAGAGTACACGCGAAACCCTCAAAGTATAATTTATATTATTATTATCATCATATAGGCGTGTACCCGATCACTTTGTCAATATCGTTTATAAGACATATAATATGCGCGCTTGTGTGTGTGTGTGTAAGCGATCAACTACAAATATAACGGAACATTTTTTATAGCTATCTAACCTATCGTCGTATCGGGTCTGTCGTACTCGTTGAATTAACAAATTTAAAAAACTGGCGTTTTCGACAGTTGGATATATCCACCGATTGAGTATAAATCACTCGCGTGTATACAGATGCTACGATATAGGTTTACGTCTGCAGCAGCAGTACGCATATAATATATGTATGTATGTTTGTATGTATACAGAGAGAGAGAGAGAGAGAGACATTAAAAAACCTCTAGCGATTTAATACGTTCGCGATACGCACAGCCACGTGTCGACGTGTATACATGTGTATTTTATATTATACGTACGTATACACGTCGACGACACGAATATCGAATATACTTGTAATGGCCCTGCTGCGTGCTGCAGGTGTCTCGTACGAAATTCAGATTTTCAGATCGAATCCGATCGCGACAGACGTCTTCGACACCATTTGAATACGTGTTAGAAGACACTGGTTTGTGTGTTAATATATATATATATATTATAATGTTAATACGTTCGTGGTCATCGCGATTTCGAATGATTTGCATACGCAGGTCGTAGGCGCGCGCCGTAAAACACGAGATTTCAGTACGTGTAATAAAATAATATTCGTTGTTTCGAACAAATCGCGTTCGTACGGCGATAATAATTTATAAACGTTCGTCTCCCGGGTGTGAGGCGTATAATATTTTAATATCACACTCGCTTATACGGGTGTGTTATAAATTATCATTTAAATGTATTATTCGTACACCGCAAAACCGTGTTAAAACGTCCGTTTGCAATTATACGTTATTTCGATATAATATTATCGTCTTTCACGTCCGTCGACGCGTTAACGACTTCTATAGTTGCTGCGTAACGACGTGCAGTTACGACGGTTGACCGACTCGTGTTTTCGGGCACACGATCCGGAAACGAAATATTATGTGGTAGAGTAAAAATATTTGTTTTTTTGATTCGTCGTTTTGGTTTTGTAATATTTAATTACTTTCGAATACTTCGATTTTCGTAATTCTCTCGTATCAAAAATGATAAAAAAAAAAAAAAAAGACAATTCACTCCGTGTTCTACTGGAATCTCACTCGAGAAATTTCACTCTGAACATTGACTGCGAACGATTGTGAAATTCGGTTTGCCCTAGAGATGTAAAATTTACATAAGTTTTTTTTTTTTTGGTAATTTACCGTGGAAAATTAAAGTAAATTTACCGTAAATTCTGTAAATTCTGTAAATTTTGATAACTTTTGTGTGTCACATTAGGGACACCCTAAGGAACTCCACGCTTCCTCTTTTTTATGAACTTATAATTATTATTGTAACGCTTATCATTATTATTTACTGGATAGCAGAGTGTTCATGGTGTTATGAATTAACATAATATGACTTTGTATAAGTACCTTGTAGTGTACTATACTATTACTGAATTTTGTTTATATTTTAAATAAATATTAAAAATGTACCTATAAAATAAATTGTAAATCAATCAAATCAGATTCATTAACATCCTTGACATAACATCGACAGCAAAAAAAAAAAATAAAAAGATTCTAGTTTTTTAGTTTTACGTATTTGTCTTTTTCTCTAGTTATAAATATAACGTTTGACGTTTTAAGTTTTATAATATCAACTATTCCATCCTACTGATATGTTGTGAATATTCAACTCATTAAGACGTTTAATTTAGGGTGTCGCATGATAAATTTTTCGGTAAAAAATAATATATTTAGTAAAAAAAAAAAATTGGTAAATTTACCAGTAATTTACGCGGTAAAAATTTGCCGAGCTTACATCTCTAGTTTGCCCACTGTTTACCATCGTGACTGCGTGCAAGTACAGATATTTTAGTTCCCAATTATTAATGTACTACGACGGTGCATGGGGTATGCGATGAAAATAATATATTTATCGATTTCCATAAATATCGTAATATTATGTTATTTTACTTATTAATAACGACGTTCTCGGTCGATTCACGACGAGGTAGTTCGGACTTATACTTTTTTGTAATTTTTGCCAAAAAAAACGTAAATCTCACACTTATCGTACGTTTTATTTTACGTTATACATAGAGTATAGACCGTATTTGGTTTACTTCTTAGTGGAACATCGCTGGTTATGAATAATTTTAAAAACAATGACGACGACTGACCTCGATGAAACATTTTTTTTTTTTTTTTATCTTATTAATTTTCACAGAGATTTCAATCACCATCACCTCATTCGGCGGCGGATCACAGATGAATTCGGACATTTTCTCAACCCTTCACTCCGCCCCTACTCGCCAGCGTATGCCGAAATCGAGTTCGGTATGTGACGGTGACAATAACCGTACGAAAACGGACTGCAGAGCTGGTCGCGGTGGTTCGCGAGGTGTTCGAGAATTCGGCCGCGATCCACACCATGGGCGCGCCGTGCATTTATTATAACTAGGGCCCGGATTTACATGCTCTAAAAACCTAAGAAATATGCACTGTAAAATATGCATATTGTATGTAAATTGTTTTACATGAAATCATATTATAATAGGTAATATGATTCTTTTTTTCGACATATTATAATAATCAATCTGAAAAATCAACATCAAAAAAACTTTTTTTTAAATACATCTTGTGGCTTTATGATAAGAAAACAACTTTGTCGACATTACACGGTCTATAAATATAATTATAAATACGTTAATTCAATTAATATAACCAAAATATTACATAATTTGCATTTAATAACTGTTTATGTGAAATAAAAAATCGTAAAATACAGAAATATGCGATACATGTCAAAAAATTGCAAAATATGCAAAATAAAACTTTGTGTTTCGGATCTTTGGACTATAATTCAAACTTGTAGCTATTACCGAGCTATTTTTTGGACTGTTCGGAAAAAACACGCAAATGCATAAAAATCCGGGCCCTAATTATAGCATTTTTTTTTTCAATTTTAATTAGATTTCAGCACAACTATGGCTGCTCAACAATTATTTGTATACAATATAGTTAGTACAACGATACAAATTTAAGAAGGAATTATACAAAGATATTTTGAAACAATTTTCCACTTATACGTCATTAAATAGTAAAACCGGCCTCGAGTTTGATAATAATTATATTCACGACGTATTCAGGATTAGATTGTAGAACGGAGGGAAGATTAAAATGAATATTTATGGATTTTAAATAATCAAACAGAATAACGCGAATTATAACGTTATTACATCCGTTTATAAAAAAAAAAAAACAAAAATTATACATACGTATTTGTATGTTATTACGGAGCACACACGTCAAGTGCGTATAATATGACACACGCGTTTCTTTTGGGAAAACGTTCGTGTATTTATTACGACTCGATATTCGTATTATTATTCACGAGTACACGATGTCTACGGCAGATATATTTTATTATTATTATTTTTATTATTATTATTACTATGTGTACACGGTGTATGGCCTGCCGTGGTGTCGTTGGTAACAATCCGAGGAACGCGTTTCACCAGCGGGTGTGCGTGCGTGTGTGCGTGCGTGCGTGTGTGTGTGTGTGTGTGTGTATGTGTGTGTGTGTGTGTGTGTGAAAAAAAAACCGAAAAGGATTTATGTACGAGCGTACGTGGACATAATTAGACACGTATAGGTACCTATATAACGGACGTACGTACGTTATTATAATATATGTATCGGTTTTCGGTGTCGGCCGTGTCTATCGCTTTCCAGCATCTTTCATTCATCCCACGACGAAGAGACCCGGTCGTACACACTCGGACGCACGCGGGCTTCCTCTCCGACACCCCGACCGGCCGACACCCGTCTTTATAACACACACACACACACACACACGCACACACACATTTATTTTATTTATTTATTTACACGTGTGAGTGTATACGTATTTATATGTACGCGTATATCCGGTCGCCAAGGACGTCGAGGTCACTCATTATCGCCGCCGCGCCGCTGTCGCGCGTGGATTCGGCGCGCGCTCGATGATCGTGGTCCGCGATAAAAACGACGACGGCGACGACGACGACGACGACGGCCGGTTTGCTGCGGCGCGGGGTCGAGTCGCGCGTGCACGAGACGTAAATCAACCGCACGCCGGGCGAATAAAATAATAATAATAAAAAACAAAAAAACAAAAACAAAATTCACGAGGAGAATTATTACGCTCGCGCGGTCGGTCGTACTCGTGTGCGCGACCGACGACCATAAGGCACCTACATGATACGAACGAACAGACGATCCGAACACGAGGGGGCCGTAAACGTATACGTTCGTTTTGTTTCCGTCAACTGTGCTCTGAGACCTGTGACGGCTTTAAGGGGGGGGGGGCTCACGGAGCCATGCCCCTCCCCCGAAAAATTCTTTAAAAAAATTGTATTACCGTGTTATAGCAATGAATATTAATAATAATTATAACGAAGTAAATATTATTTTATGGTCATGGCCCCCTCCAAAACGGACTCCTAGCCACTGGCACATATACTGCACCGCACCAGACGAGTCGGTTCGCACGCGAAAACGCCAGCGGACCGTATACACTTAAGGATTAATAATATAAATTATTCGTGTATTATTTTACATTAAATTTATACATTGGCGCGAGTACGATGAAACGAGAGTTCCGATTAGTGTCGCACAGACATCTCCCACGATCGTCCCGTGGTGCATCGGTTTTCGGGATTTGAACTACAAGTGTAATCGCGAGCGCGTGTCGTATGACCCTTTACCTTAGTGACAATACATCGTATCTACAAATTTTACGAAAATGACATTTTGCCACAGTTTTCTGCCAGCTGTAACCGTACCACTAACGGCTGTAAAAGTTTTCATTCACACCTAAATTCATCGTTCTACTCTAGTCATTTTAACATCTATAATTTTATTGACGTGTTAGTATATAAATTCAGTCAGAAACGTATATCAAATGTAGAAGCAATGTTATAAAAACGAAGAGTATATGTGAAAAAGAAGCATTTATAAGACAACCGATTACAAAGCTAGCACAAAAAGAAACAGAGCAGTTTGATTATGTTAAATCATTAAGTTTTAACTTTTTGCCCGACCAATAAACTAAGAAAATTCATTTTACCATACATTTTGCCATTTTTACATAAATAATAGTAAAAAATAAAAAATAAAAACCAATTTTTGGGAGGCGACTCAGCCAACCTCCTCGTGGTGTCTTTCGGGTAACGCTGGTAGGCTGATATGGGACAGACTCGAGTTGGGTCCCAGATTTCAAAAACAGCATGAGTTGGGTCCCGGTATACTTTATGTGATACACGAGTTGGATCCCGGTATATATTATAGAGTACATTAGTTGGGTCCCGGTATATTTTATGGAGTACATGAGTTGAGACTAGCCTATTTGCGTTACCCAGGAGACACCACGTGGAGGTTGGGTAAAATGATTAATTTTAGAAAATAAAAATATTATATATTATTTAGTAATAAATATTTGTATTAAAATAAATAATAAGTAATACATATTTGTACTAAAATAAATATAAGCTAGGGAATAAATAAAATTTAAATGACACTTCTTTTAGAAAATTTAACCGCGTCAATTGTTCACTAGTAAAAGAAAGCATATTTTCTCTTAAAAAATTTTCTTTTTCTATGGTTTTTTTTTTTTATTGTGTGGCTGAGCTCCGAAGTGATACATAGATTTCACTCTGAATCCCAAGTAACATTTCTATTAAAACAAAAACGTTAGTTAGATGGACACTTCTAACCTTAATAATATAATAATAATAATATATATATATATATTACCGCAGACCCAATTCGAGTATTATAAAATAATACCGCGGACCCAACTCGTGTTTTTTTTAAGGGATCAAATATCTCGGGACCCAAATCGCGTTTTCGCCTGATATGAAGTGATAAATAAAATGTGGCCGCAACTCGTACGTCTGTTTTTTTAAACACGGGCCGCAACCCGTACGTTATTTAGGGATCGGGCCGCAACTCACCAACACCGGTAATAATAATAACCGTGGCACGCGAAGGAGACTCGTCGTCTCGTACGCGGCGTGCGAACGTATTGACGCGCGGGCGGGACGAAATTTATAACGACGATCCATAAGAAAGAGGGTTGCGTGATACGTGACAAAAAAAGGTCCGGGTGTGGGAGGCGAACCCCACTCGAACGTCTCGCGAACGATGCCGATTGACACGTTGTTTGTCGCCGCCGCGGTCGTTCGCAGGCGTGCGGCGGAGCTCGTGAGACACGCAGACCCGGCCCCGACCACCGGCACAGGTGACGATCGACAGGTGTAATAACACGGGATGTTATGATAGACGGCCGGCGAGTGAGACGAAAATATGTATAAACGTGCTGCTGTCGGTCGTGACTCTTCGCCGTGTGCGCGGCACTGGTTTGTCCGCTCGTCGGAAACCGATCTATACGGATGACGTGTACCAAAGTTTGGTATAGCGTATAAAAACTCGTTAGGGGTTATTACCTAGGGAAACTCGCGAACTTACGAATGTCTCTGATCGTGTACTCGGTCATTTTTCGATTTCGAAATCGTTTTATTTTCGATTTTTAACATTTTTTTATTTTTTTGTTTTTGGACTGGGTACAACGATTTTTTTTCTCTGATCGATCTGGCGAAATCTTTTTTTTTTTGTTTTTTAATCTGAAGCCATTTTTTAAGTATGTTTTCTATGTCCAAATGGACACCCAGTCAAGAAGTCAGTTGAACGCTTAGTAGAGAAATAATTGATCCCCGGTGTGTCCTCTATCCGAATAATGATACTGTAGAAATAGGTTACAGGTTTAAGTCCTGAGCTTTAAGTCAAGTTAAAAAAATTAAGTTCAAAAGATTGATTCGGATTCGGTCATTAAGAAAAAGCGCTCAATAGAAAAATGGATCTTGGTTTGTAGATTGGAAAAGACGAGGTTTTCCCTCAAACATATTAAAATATTATGATTTAAGATTATGGTATGATTATGATATAATTTTAAAGACATTTTCAAATACACCATTATTGATCATAATTATTTTAAGAAGATCCATTTATTAAAATTTAATATGTATTATTGTATAATTTAAATATGTAGGTACTTTATGTATAAAAAGTTAAAATTATATTAAGTTTTGTTTTTATCAAACAAGTTGTTATCTGTTATTTACTATAAAATATACTCAAATATTTAATCTGAAGAAAATGATTTCGGTTCATATCTCCTATGTATGATTAGATACATTATGTTCTATATTATAATAAAGTAATTTAATATTTCTATTTTTCTGAAAATGTTGTCCAATATAAAAAAGTATGTATTTGATATTGGATACAATTTTCAAGTTTCTAGCTTCAATACTTTTCGATTTATGACTAAATACCTAAAATCTGAACAGTGAAAATCTCGTTTACGGCGGATTTTTACCGATTTTACCGTTTTTACTCAGTTTTTCAATCGTTATTCTTGATTACTGGAAAAACTATGGAGATTTTGGAAAAATGACTTCTTAAAAGTTCCATCTCAGTTCAATTTCGAATCTAAAAAGTTGCTGGACGAAACTTTTGGACAAGGATTTCTATACGAGAAAGTGTTTACAGAAAAAAAAAAAAATAAATAAAAATAAACATCATTGTAAAACCATAAGATCCTTCGCTTCACTCAGAATCTAAAAAATTGTTATATTTATTGGTTAGGTCTCATATAAATATAGATGGGAATGTCATATCCAAATTTATATTTTTTTTTGTTGCTATTATCATCGCGAACCGATTACATTGAGTGCATACTACGCTTTTTATTAAATATTTATCTAGATAAATTTATACATTACGTTCATCTAGATGAAAATTACATGACAATTTTTGTTTTTATCTAGATGAGATAATTATATAAAGTTTTTATCTAGATAAAATTATCTAGATAAAATTATCTATGCCACAACACTGGTTACATTTACGGACGCCTGTCCTCGCGGGAACGTCGCAGGCGATAAAACGTTGCAGGTACGTAGTTGAGCGCAGAGGCGCGTTTGGTGCGTACCCGGCTTAATAAAATGGTTTGAAACGACGAGACTGCGACGAAAACGAATCATAATAATAATAATAATAATAATAATAGTGCGCTCGTGTGATCCACGCGCTCCCCCGTCCTAAACCATACACGTATATAATATTATAATATATACTTATCTTTCGTACGGAGCGGCCGAGGGGCGGCGGGGGGGGACTAAACCAATAACCGTAATGACTGCGTTGTCGAACAACCCCGAAAAACGCGAGGTGACGAACTATTATAATATACATATACATATTATACATTTGTACGCGTCGAGTGTTTTCCTTGGGGCGGCCTCTCTGCGCGATGACTAATCCGAACACGTATATCGAAAACATGTTCCACGATAAACATGTTTGTCTTTCCCGCGCGACCCATTCGGTTCATTATATTATTATTATTATTATTATTATCATTTTATTTATTTTTTTCCATTCGTAAAACGTAAGTATGTCCGTGCGTGTGTGTGCGCGCGCGCGCGTAATATACGTATAGTCGAAGCCTTGGTGTTTATCCAAGACACACACACACGCGCACACGAACGCGTGCACAAATGGATCGTGTGCAAGTAGGAATTCCTCTTGCGGCGTCGGTCGGCGGCGGCGGTGTGCGTGATTCCAGCGTCCGATCAATCATCGCCGCCGCCGCCGCCGCGTCCCTTCTCTGACGAAAAAAAAAACACTTCACTGTCAAATTAAGCCCATTGTGTCCGCGCGAGTCGCAGGCCACGCGGACGACGACGTGTTTATACTGCTCCGTTGCTTGTACTAGTACGCCGCCGCCGCCGCCGCAGCCGTGTGAGCTCGTCGCAGTGGCGGCTCGTGATGTTCAAAATTGGTGGTGTGCAATTATTGAAAATGAATATTAATAAAATAAAATAAAATTAGTCACATCCAAGTCAATATTAAAATATTTACTGTAATAAAATGATAATTAAACATAATTTTAGAAAATAATAGGTTTACTTAAATTATACATATAGTATCATATAACCAGGTGTAAATTTTATCTACTGTCAGAACAAACAACGGTGTCGTAACTAAAAACAATTTTAAAAAATAAATGAAAAAATTACATATTTTTATATATGAAGTCAAGTATTCGTTCTTTAGTATTGGCAAACAGTCCTATCACTTTATTATTGAAATAGCACATACAAATTAAATTTGTGATCGAGTGTGCAGCAGTAGGTGCACACCACGGTTCCATTTATTCGTCAAACGTATTTTACATGGACTCTCGGTGTGCAACCCGAGCTGCACACCAGTTGGTGCGTATTTATTACATGACTCATCTAAATTTTAAGAGTGATATTTTCGAACTCAAGCGTTTCACGTTTATAAAACTAACAATTTTGTATTATGGAATAATTATAGTTTAATAGATATTGTAATAAAATTAAAATACATTTTAGCTATTTTTATCTTTAATAATCTATGTGGTGTGCGCACACCTGCACACCTAGGCACGAGCCGCCACTGGCTCGTCGTACGTAGACTAGGTTGACCATAAAAATAAAATAAAAATACGGGACACTAAGTTACTAAAAAAAAAAAAAAAAAAAAAAAAAAAAGGAAATTCTAATTTTAACTGAATATATTAAAAAAAAAACAAATTAAATGTATGCTGTATAATAGTTTTTAAATACAAATAAAATAAAAATATTAATAAGTATAACATGTACACAAAAAACCAAAAAAAAATTATTTTGAAGACGATGGCAGGTAAATTTCTTCTTTTGTTGTTTTTGTATACTTTTGTGCTGAACTGATATTTCATCGAATTGTACTTATTTGGTAGACGACGCCACACATCAATAAAATAATAAACATTTTGTACGTTATCGTTATACCATTTGTATTTATAATCGTTGGATTAACGTTGTCGATAATGATGTGATATTATTAGTTCTCTATTTTCTACCCGCAACAATTAGAATAATTTATTGTCAAGACAAGAATCTAAAAATAATGCTGATAAGTATAGATTTCAAATATGTTCTAATGAATATTGTGATACGAAAATATCGTAGAATTTATAAATTAACAATGAAGAGAAAAACGGGATTAATATGGGACCTACTTGAAAATACGGGACAAAATGCGTCCCGTATAACTTTTGTCGGGACAACGGGACACAAAGTGAAAATACGGGACAATCCCGTATAATACGGGACGTATGGTCACCCTAACGTAGACCGCGGCCAAGTGCGCCGGGAAATCCGAATATGTTCACGACCGTGGCCGTGGTCGGTCAAGTCACGATCGTTGTAAAACGCGAACAGTGTTTTGAAAGGTGTCCCTTTTCCTTTTTTTTTATCTTTTTCGCGCGGGAAAACGATCCGACACCGCCACGACGACGGCTCGTGTGCGTATACGAGATGTACACACTCGTTTTGGCCGATTTCCCTGTACTTTCGTCACTTTAGCCGTGAAGCGGTTCGAATTTGCGCACGTGAGCCGGTGCGGATTCAGGGGAGATAGAGAAGGGGGAGGTACCGAGTGTGTCGAACAACGGCCGCGAACCCCCTAGATCGGGGATGGCGAACCTTATGATAACTGCAGCGTGTCGAATCAAAATGTTTGGTTTGATTTTATTTGCCTCGCGTTTATCATGTATTAATATAAACTCATAATTTTAAACACTAAAACAACAAAAAGTTTAAGAAATATGTTTTAATAATTACGAAAATTAGTTTTTGATGAGAAATCCGTTGCTGCGTTTTTACAGCTAATGAATCAATTCCGGGATTATAATTAGTAGATTTTTTTTTTTTTTTTGTAATTTTCTATTTTTTGTTGATTTGAGTAAATTTTTTGGAAAGTGAAGTAAAAATCATGAATCATATTTAAATTTGCGTGTCACTGAAATAATGTACACTTGTCACTTTGTGACACGCGCGACATAGGTTCGTCATCCTTGCCCTAGATCGTGGGGCTCGTTTTGTTGAAAGAAAAAAAAATACACTGATATTAGTTGAAAGAAAAAAAAATTCAAAATATTTTGCCGCGGTTAATTGCCGACCGTACTTACGTATATTTCACCACGTCACCGTCATAGAGAATTACTTTACCGTCTACGTGGTCTTCTTCGCGTCTGATTGAATCGCTTTAAATATCTACGTCGATCACGTTTACCAGCGGTTCTCAAACTGCTCGGCGGAGCCCTGGGGCTCTGCGAGAGTAGTCTAGAGGCTCCGTGGCTCCATGGGCATATCTGTATTCATCAAATTCAAGTTACTAAATTATTTTGTATTAAATTGTTTTTTATTTTTTAATCTTGAGAAGATATGTATTTTAGCTAAATAAAAGCTTTAAAATATTAAGTACTTTTTTGAGAGAAAAACTGTACGTTCGTAAACGTAAAATTACGGATTTCGTCTAAAACGACGATTTAAAACAATCGACTGAAGTATTAAAACAATGACTCGAATACCGTAATATTGTTTTTCATAATAATATGATATTTCATCGATTCACGTCTAATTTATTACCGTATCAAGTCTAATAAAAAACGTTTTACGTTGGCTTATTGATCATGTTTGAAAAAATATGTGTATACATAATAAACGATATAAATATAGATTTCAATGTTCGTTTCGACACTATCATTTCAACTTTTACCGCTCTCCACAACACTAATCGTACCTAATGAATTTTACCATCGTGCACAAGTCGTTTATAATAATAATAGTAATAATGAAATATGCGTTCACAGAAGCCGATCGTCTGTCGAATCACAATTTTTCGATTCGTAATAAATTAAATAAGCGTAAAGATTTACGTAATGTGTTGAGGAGAAAAAAAAATAAATAACGCGCGATAAACAATGTATATAAATCAATACATGACTCATTATTATTATAAGTACCCGAACGGTATACACTGTAGAGCCGTACAATATGTATATACATATAATAATGCCTGTTTTCTGTACCTACGCTTTTAATTGGCGGCGAATTCACTTTCATTTATTTTACTGTTACTATCTTACGTACCCACCCGCCCGCCCCCTCAACTTCGAGATTGACATTCAATAATTGAACGAAACGATTTCCACGTAAAACGGTTTTCGAATAAAACGACGACGAAAAAGTCACCGGTCAATATTGGACCTGTGCTCTCGGCGAACCTATACGCCCGTAGTTTAGATTGTAGAAGGTATACTGTGATATGAATAATACGCGTAATGCAGTTTGATTTAAACAATTACCGGCATTTTTTTATTCACACCGAATCGAGGTTTATACAAGACGAATTGTCAGTCCGACGCAACCCGAATAACTTGTCGATTATTTAAAAAAATAAAATATAGCGTTTATTAATTAAAACATACAGAAAAATGATTTCTTCGTTATAAAACCTCGTGCGCTTTCCAATTAGCGAATCGCATAATAAATTATTTCGTTAATTGCCTCACTCGGGAACGAAGCACTTATAGTTGTCTGACTACGGCTCTTATAACTATTTCTATCGGTCTTTAATCAAGTAACCGATTTACATATATATAATACACATTATAAACATACGTTTCGGTAAAGTGTGAATCGCATACTCTGTAAAACACTGGTGTTTTAAAAATTTTAAACGCATTTTGAGATACCAGTGAAAAATTATCCGTAATTACGACTGCATTTTAGAATATTACTTGTGGATTTAGGATTTCGTAAAATACCATATAGTATCATAATGCCCTACTGTACCAGTCGATTCGTTTAAAAATGTTGATTTCAGTGATCTTCGATCATTTTGTCGATTTATTGTGACACGTTTGAATTTATTATGTTATAGAATGTGAGTTCGATTATGAGCAAGACCGCCGCAGGGGTGCCGGGAGGGGGGACATGCCCTCCCGCTCATTTAGATAATACATAATTTAATCTTTAAATATTTGACTGATAATTCTAAGTTAAACTTTAAGTCCTAGTTTAATACGATGTGGATCATTATTTAATATTAAGGGGGTATGTACATAATTTATTTAGCAAAGTCTTGGCATTGATAAGGAGAAAAAACCGTTATTATAAATATTAAATTGAAATCAAATTTTTTTTTTACAATGGGTTATAAACAACAGAATTTATGGTAATGGTATTTTTTTTATTTTTTTTTCATTAAAAACGAGAAAATTTTCTGCGGGCGGCCTTGACAATGAGTGAAGTTAAAAGTTTTTTCTAAAAAAATGCGTATTGAAAAACAATTTTTGAAGTTACGCTACGAGAATTCGTTATGCACGGTTTATGAAATGTCAATGTTCATATTTCGTAATCATTGGAAAGCTATATATAACATAATAGGTAAATGTCGTCCGTTTCACAAACTACGATCGTCACGTATTCTTCTTTCGTTAAAATTCACGATCATGATAGATTTCATCACAATGCGGGCATCCTGCAGTTCGTGAAAACAGTGGTGATCTCACCAAATGGATGTAGCATACGTCATGATATACGTATAACACACACACACACACGTTCAAACCCGATATAGTGTTTAAAAATAAAAACGCAATCGTGTTTTGACGTTTGACCGCGAACCGTTGTCGAAGATCATTCACGCCGAGCGTGTTTTCCTCCTTTTTCTCGCGCCACTGCAGTATTACGAAACATAATAATTTCAAATCGGAATTTCGAAACGAGAATAACAATAATTTTGTCCGCGCAGTGGCGGATTTGAGGGGGGGGGGCGACGTGGCGATCGCCCCCCCTAGGGATTTTTTTGTTACCTATAGCTATAGCTATATTGTTACCTATAACTATAGCGCCGTATGATATAATGAATATGAAATTCATAACTCAGCGTTATAAGTTTATAACTTATAACTATAAAGTCAAACTTAATAAATAATAAAAAAACGGTATCCTTTTAAATATCTTATCAAATATTATTTATTATTTGATTATCAATAAGAATAAAATCGAATATAGCGCAACAAGAAGTCTAATAAGTACATTCTATTTGCGTTTGCTGTGTAAAGTGGGGTAGATGTATTAAATCGTAAAGCAATGATAAATCGTTTTTCAATAAAAAAATTATTCCGAGTGGAGAATCAGTTTTATATGCAATTTTATTAAAACAGTCGATTTCGTCCAAATTCAAATCACAAAAAAAAAAAAAATGGAGTACGTTTTCAATTATTACGTCCTTGTTAATTAAGAATCCATGATGCCGATTCGCCCCCCCACCTTAAATAAGCTACAGATCCGCCACTGTGTCCGCGTGATTTTCACGACCACTACGACTGACCAGGCAAAACGTACACGCACGTCGCGTCGTCGGCTCCGCAACGGCCGCCGTCAACGTCCTTTCGACGGGTGGTCGCGTCCGTCCGTGTCAGACTTACGTCCGGTTTTTCGTTTTAATTACCGTGCGGGTAGTTGTAAATATTGTCCTCTGATCAATCCGTCCGATGAACAATTACGCGCGTAAATACGACGTCGTCGCCGCGTTATCTCATCTACGGCGACGTCGTCCTGGGCACGATCGTGAGTCCGACGAGCATTGCGTACACGTCACATCAGTCGACGTGACATCGAATGTGTATAGGTACGACCCGACTGGCGACGTGTTCGCGGATTCGTATACGCCGTAGAAGAGAAAAAAAACCGAGTTTTAATTTTGTTTAGCCACCCGGAGACCGTGCTCCGTGCTCGGGAAAAACGCTATTTAAATTTTTTTATGATTCGATTTTACTGGGTGTACTGTCGTATAAATGCTGTAGTATGTATGGGAGCTAACAATAGATGTTAGAACCGATCGAGTCATCAAAAGCAATAAGCTGAGACAGACGTTTTGACATTAATATCTAAGAAATATTTATAATATAGAAATAGTAGGTCAATGAAGCAAAATAAGTTGAGACAACAAAAATGTATACATAACATAATAATATAAGGACAAAAGATAAAGAGAGAGAGAGGGCTGTAGCCCGCTGACTGTACGCGGTGTAGATGAGCAGACGTAGAGAAAAAAAAAAGATAATTCTCAAGATATATATATTTATATATATGTATGTATGTATGTATGTATAATATCTAACCAAAGACGAAACTCAAAAACAGTATTTATTACAAGTTGTAAATGACTATAGAAAAAAATACCCGGATTTTAAAAAGAGAACGTTAATGTTATAATGATGAAATAATTATGGATTTTATTGTACTTTATTATTTCTCAAAAAAAATATTTTTCTACTAGTTTTTCATGTATTTTTTTAAAATTTGTACCTACATAAAAATAGTTTGTTGAGTTCTAAGTTTCAAATACTTTATCAACTGATGAGTTTATAAAGATATATTTAAAGTAAAATTTATTAAAAAACAAACTATCTACAACTTTTATATGACACATTTTTGTATAACACGAACAGTTCGTTTAGATTTTTATATTCTAGACTCTATATTTTGATTTTGTCGAAAAACTTAAAAAAGTGTATTCTTTCCAATTTTTAGAGTTAAATATTAGATTTTTGAATTTTTATGTAAGAATCTTTTTTATAGATAACAACATGTTGAACAAAAAAGATTCCAACATTTTTTTTGTCATTTTCATGATATTCGAGATAAATAGAAAAAACTGAAAAACTACCCTCCAAGTCAAAATTTCAACGCTCTTGCGGCACGGGTTAACTTTAACCGATTTACTTGAAACTTTGTACATATGATCTCTACCTATATTCAAACAAATTTAGGCATTATAATTTTAAAATTTCTCATATTGAATTTTAAGGACCACCCTAATGTATATGTATGTGAATGTAAATCAAATATATGTTTTATACAAAAAGAAGTGAGTTCTTGTGAATTAATTATATTCATAATATTAAACCCTTAAAAGAAGTTTTCTACTTTGAACGTACGCGGGACGCATACTACAGTACACACAACCACCCGAAACCGTCTCCGAGTCAAAACGCCACACGCGTAAATGACACGATGTACATCAAACGCCGTTTGAACACATTAGATTTGAGATTATACGTTCCCGTAGGACGTTCTCCTGACAGACGTTGAAGGCTCGTCGTCAGAAAATGAAGATCATTGTTAATACGCTAGACTTTATTGTTATTATTATTATTATTCGTATCTATTATCGCGTTATTATAATCCTCACTGCTAATATAATTTCTAATCATCGTGATTGTAAAAGCTTAAGAGTCGTAACAGCTCTAAATGTGCCGAAACGTTAATTAAAATTACATTTTATAATTATAATAAAAATGAAAAAAAAACAAGCCACTGCAATATCGAAGGCAATGAAAATGCGGACAAGGCCGTCAAAAGTGCGTATTCTTCAAACAACCCTCTCACATCCCCGGAATCGTCATACCGAGGTATAAAAAGAATGATAATCCACGACACACTCGACCTCCGGGAAAATAAATGGACAAAATTATTTTCAAAATTACACGAGATCAAAAGAACCACCCACCCCGGGACATTCCCTAACAACATTACCGGGAAACAGGAGACCGCCATCTCACGACCCTGCAGGATAAGACATACACACCTCACCTACCACTAATTCCTCATCACGAAGAAAGAAGATCCCCCCGGTTTGCTCCTGCTGCGGCGGTACTCCCCTAAACGTCGAACATATCCTCACCGAATGTCGGAGCTACGAAAAGGAAAGAAGAGAATCAGGTTTGCCAAATAACGTTTCAGAAACACTAAACCAAGACCCACGCAACGTCAAATCCATGATCGAATAATTCATTCATCTATACCACAAAAATAAAAAATACAATTTAAACAAGTATAAAACGTGTATTTGATTTGTATCATAATATTGTGTAAAAAACTGTAAATAATTGTAAATCTAAAATTAAGTCAGTCCAACGACCGTAGCCGTGGCGTATTAATAATATATTAATTTAAAATCGTGTTGTTTTCTAACCGTTTTTTGTTTATTTCATGCATCCAAATTTTGCGTTTTTTATATCACTAGTACATTCACTATTCAATAAAAATTGCCAAATAAGTGGTACAACGACGTCGTCGTCTTCGTCAGCACTCATCTCGACAACTGGTGTTAAATAACAAAAAATGATCCGGAATTATCGTCTTGTTCTGTTTCGTTTTGTCGGTGTGAATGGAATTTATTCCGAGCTGTTTAGAACGTAATGTTTCGATCAGATCGGAGCAGTTTTGCTCTTTCGGCGTGCGCCAGACCTTAGGTTATAGATTTTATTTCGGCCGAGTTCTCTGCGAATCGACGTAAACGCGTCGTGATAATATTATCCGGTACGGTTATCGCGCGGCCGACCCCGAATGTGCGTCGTTCCGATCGCCCGGCATCGTCTGGCGGTTTCGCATGACTCATCCGTCCAAAGTACGCAGCGATAACCGTCGGCGCGCTAACTTTCTTTGTCGTTTTCGAAAAAATGTTTCATGGCCCGTTTTATTCACGGCCACCGATGACGAAACATTTCCTTACGTTTATCAATATATAATATGCAATACCTGGTAAGGTTGGGTGGGCAGGTGTGTTAAGGCTGCGATGTTTCTATAGGTTTCACTAGGTTAGATCCACTCGGCGGGAGGAAAAAAAACGAGGGGCGGTTGCTCAGCTTATTGTGGGTAGGTGGATGGGTACTTGCTTTTAGTGTTTAACATTACGCTTTTAATTCTTTGTAATACCTCAAAAAACTGTCACTTCGGCGCCACTGAATACATGCATAAGTGTGATAGGCTATATAGCAAACATGTTGATTTTTTTTTTTTTTTTGAATCCAACGTCTGTACAAAATGATCCCAAAGTTCAATGATCGGGCCGAATCGATGACGACGTGAAGCGTAGATCTTAATAAATCTAACAAAAAAATAAATTAATCAAATAAATTTCCAATTTTTTTTTTCTTGTGATTTTGACGATTAGATTCAAATTTAATTCGACGTTATCGCCGTGTAATAAGATGACTCACCGTAAACAGACTATTACAAGTCAATTAAAAAAAAAAAAACATGTGATGGTATTTTTGAATCACTAATGTGGAGGCTGACTTGAATTTACTCTAAAAAGTTATGCAGACATACAGTGGAGGGCTCTTCGTTTCAAACGAGTAACGGCTAGGGCCCTCGCTTTCAAAATAGCTGTGATGCCTTGGAAAAGTTAAAACGCCCGGACGGCCGACGCTCATACGCTCGTATAGACTTTAATAGTGAATTAAATCGGAGACGGCTTGAACCACGATTTCCTTAAATCGGTTGTGAAGAGCTTCACGAGAATATTGTAATTCTGTGAGCGAAATTTTACTCGAACTAAAATAAGCCATAACTTGATTTTGATTCGTTGTCACAAACACAATCTTATTGAAATAATCGTATAATCGTGGATTTATTTCTTGATCCTTCGCGGAAACAGTTCAATGACTAAAAAAAATTCAAAAAAATAAAAGACTATGAACCGCTATGGGTGCTCACGAAATTCCACGATTGTATTTGAATAAAAGAAGTCACGAACCAAGTCATCTGCCGAGAAAATTAGAAAAATCTAGCCACGACAATTTACGATAATATATGTGGGTAGAGAGTAGCTTTTTCTTTTTCACCTGCACAATATCCCCGTATAGTGCTCAAACTATTACTGTACTGATCGAATGCATTACGACTCAAACGATGTATTCCATTATCTTTGAAGTTTTCACGGGACTTAGTCAGGGGTTAGCTTTCGACTAGGAGGGACGGTTAAGCACTACCCTATTTACGCGTGTGCTGCCGTACCGTAGTGACTGCACGTGGGGGACGTTTAGCGTCCCTCTCGTCGTCCTCGTAATGGTAATAATGTATTATTATACATTATTATCATCATCCGGACCGCCGATAGAAAAAACCATTCGCCGCGCGACCCAATGTAAACACACTAAACACGCCGTTTGGGTTTTTCGAAAAACGTCCGCGTGTTTGCTCGATTCTATTAACCGTGACCTGTTCTCACACGAATGCAGCTGGACCCGCGCCCGTCTACCCCACAAGACGGCTGTGGTTCTCCCCGACGTATGTGCGTATGTGTGTGTGTGTGTGTGTGTGTGTGTGTGTGTGTGTGTGTGTGTGTGTGTGTGTGTGTGTGTGTCCGCAGTGTGTGTCAATGTACACACTACACACACACATGTGTAGACTTTTTAAATCCCTCGTCGCCAATAAATCACACGGTCCGCAAACATCGGCCGGTCCCCGGGTCTTTCTCTCATTACACATTAATGATATTCTTTCTGTAAACATTTTTAAATCGACTGTAACTCACGTTTTTACCGCACGGCCCCGCCGCCGCCGCCGCCGCCGAAACCCGATATTTACGCGTGTATTGTGATACGACTCGCCGCCGTAGAAGCAATAACAACAGTCCCTCCGCTGTTGTCTCTGTCACCGGGACAGGGGTGCGCGATACGCGCGTGTGTGCGACGTACACACGGCAGAACATGTCAAAATATTTGACTTTTCCCTCGGCTCGACCGCGGCGAACCGCTCGCGTCAGCGTCCCGCGACGGTCGGTCGGCGCGCCGAGTGCCGTTATCGTCGGCCGTTTGGTTACCGTCTGCGTTAGGTCTGCGTCGGTGGTTCGTACAAATAACGAACGACGCGGGTCAAGGTACGTTTTCCTAAAAGTAAACAGAAATTCCGCGAACTTTTCCGTCATAAATTACTTAAAAAATTGATCAAAACACGCATGCAACTTACCGACAACAAGCTGCTATCGGATCAAGCCGCGACGACTATTTTCGACACGCACGCGTCAATCGCGCATAGGAAACCACGTTCGCAGTTTAAATATTCTTATTTTTCACATTTCTAATTTTAAAATTGATACGGTGAATACGCACAGCCGATCGCATTGTAATCGTAAAATATTTTATAAAAAAAATAATAATAATAATAATAACGAGAAATAAATAATTTTTCCATTGAAATTATGTAAAATTGTTTAAATATAAATATGAAATTATACAATCTTAAACCCCACAAAAAAAAAATATTTTTTTTGTGTACGCGCCTGAAAATATGTATAACTGCAGTCGCAAGGAACACGGTAGTTCAGTAAAAGCCAGATAAAAGGTTTTAGCGACTTTTTGGTCACATAATACAATTATTGCCGACGCCAAATCATGCGTATCTATATAGTTCACTCTTAAAAGCGATAAGTGAGTCTAGGTGTTTTGTTGACGCTTTAAAAAATGAGTAAAATACTAGTGCAAAATAAAATTAATTCGAAAACATTGTGAATGTTTAAAATAAAAATTGTTTTAAAACAAAAATTCTTTGCCACAGGCTCGTTTTTATAAATTTAGTGACTTTACGTTCGCTATGAAAATGAACTTGGATTTTTTTTTTTTAAACCCTTGAAAACATCGCCATATTGAATTCATATTAGAATAATAATAATTATCTCTGGAACACGTCTCCTATTTGTGCAGCACCGTTTTAGAACATACCTGCAGAAAAAATGACGCTTCGTAAAAATCCCAGCCCGAGCGATTTGTAAAACAATTTGACGCTCGAATTCCTAAAAATGATAATTAAAATGAATTATAAACACAAAGTCGTTAAATCATCAATACATTATATTATTCACACATCATCGAGCGATAATAAATCTGAACAATAAACTGTAATGAAATATCGACTCGACATTCGCATTTACGAACGTGTGCCGTTCGAATCGTTTGTGTTTGATTTTGACTTTCGAGAAAACGATAATTTAGCGTAAAAAAAAATCAAATATGATTTATAACTCGTTTGTCAGCACCCCCGGCGTTTTCTGCCGTAGATTGAGCAGTCTGAGTTGCGGGCGGTCATCACACGATGCCGATTGGTCGATTGTGGTGCAGCCGTGTACATAGTCGTCGGTCGTTAAAAACGTATTGGCGACTAAAACACAGTCAGAAAGAAAGAGAGAGAGAGAGAGAGAGAGAGAGAGAGAGAGAGAGAGGAAGAGAGAGAAGAAGAGAGAGAGAGGTGACGAAAAGAAAAGAAAAGGGAAAAAAAAGATCTAGGGTCATACTATTTTTGAACGACGCGAAAACGCGGTCAACGCGGCGGGCCATCCGTCGCTTTGATCTGTCCACACGAGTGGTGTACGCGCACACACACTTAGTACACCGCTGTCCGCTATTAACCGCCATTGCGCCCGTGATTTATCGCGCTTGTACGTAATATATTAGGTATATATATATATAAATATAATTGGAGAAAAGCTCTTCTTTTGCGTACAGTGGCGACGACGGACAGACACTACCGTAAATCACGCAGGCCCGCGGATTCCGCACACCACACTCGGCGAACGACGACGACGGTGAAGTCCAGGAGAAGATATTCATAACCGCTGCGGCAGTTACCCCCGACACCCCATATTTTTACCCTTTTCTACACGGATAACAAACGAGCGGGAAAAAAAGGATTTTATGATATATAAATATATACAGTCAAATTCGCTTATAACGATCTTCAAGGAACCAAGAGAATCGTATCGTGATATCCGGGGATTACAAAAAAAAACGCGATTTTTCGGAAAATTAACGATTTATTAAAATTACTTCTATGTTATTTATCATTATTAGGGCAGAGGACTTGTAGCGTTTGCATATTTTTTTTGCACAGTTACAAAAATAGCAGAATGCGAAACAAATACGTTTCATGCTTCCACAAAGCTAGTTTTGAAATTTTATTCTGCATATAAATGCATATTTTGCGTTTTTTTTGGTTTTTAGGGCATATTTTGCGTTTTTAATTTCGAGTAATCTGATGCTAATTTTATTTTAAATATTTATAAATATTTTAGAATAATTAAATTGTTTTACAAATAAATACATTAATTATGTAATATTGTAGAATTTTCGTGTATATTTTAATTATTTAAGAAATTTCTTTTTTTATTTTAGTATTTTACGATACGATTTAGGTCTCTGTACTGTACACCTTTGACATCAAACGACAACGATTCGATATCTTAGAGTAAGTCATCTAAGTAGTAGGTAGTAATTTCAGTATACGACATACTATTAAATAAAATCCAAATAACAATATGATGATTCTGAATAAATTTTTAATTTTTTAATATTTTTTAATTAATTATGTAATAATTCTATCTTTTTTCAATTTAAATATTTAAATGTTATACATTTATAAATAAATATTTATCAAGTAATAAACAAATATATATTTAAATATTTTTGATTTTATACTAAATTAAAATCCGTTCCCTAGTTATTACATACCTACTTTACGTATGTATGATTAAAATAAAATTATGTACCGACATAATATTATGTAAATTATATTACGTTAATCAATTAATTAATTATAAATACATATTGTGTATACGCAATAATACCGTAACGTTGTAGGCGATTACAAATATCAAAATTTGATTGCAAAACAACATCGTTATATACGGATTGTCGTTGTAACCGATATTGTAATATACCAAAATTACTACTTGTGAGATGTAAAACCAACCGAATACATGGCTGAGAATCGTTTTACCCGGAATATCGTTATATACGACATTGTATAATAAGCGGATTTGACTGTATACGTATAAGTATATTTATCGTTGCCAAAAGCCGGGCTGATCTGACCGAAGTTTGTATGTATATGTCGTAGGCATATAGTCAAATCAGGCATTTTACTAAATGCCTAGGCATATAGTCAAAGAATTACAATTTTATGCAATTTCACTATCCACCTAGACATTTAGTCAAATGCCTAGTCATTTGATTAAATGACTAGGCATTTAACTAAATGCCTATTTCAATCCAGGCAAATAATCAACGATATTTTCTATTATTTAGTATTATTTTATTACAGTGGAACCTATATATAACTGACAGTAAAATATGATTATGATTTTAAAAAAATAGTAAATGTCCCAGCAAATGCCACAAAACAATAACATGTAACAACAAGTAATAATTAAAAATCAAAAAAATTGTAAAAAAATGTGTATGCCTAACCGAAGGACACGAAATTAAACATATCTCATATACCTACGCGTATACTGCAGGTTTCGGAAAATATAAGAATCGATACTATTGGATTTTTCATCGAGGTGTGATTACTCTCCAAGTGCAAAATAAGTGTTCCTGTAAATTTCGGAGGTAGATGTGAATCCTCGACTAGAGCTTTTTTTTTTTAATTTTAATTTTGGCCGAGATGTTCCATTAATACTTATAGGTACCGCTAGGTTCGATTAACACGTGTAGTCGCGTACTCACGTATATACGTACATGATTGTGGTTTGTAATAAATACGGTAATATTTGATTAGTATTACGTTTTAATTAATTAATAGTTTCGCGTACAGTGCGCAGATTATTCGAACGCGTCGACAAAATCGTTTGCGACTGCGGTTTGAAAAAAAAATACGTATAGAATTCATTCATAAACGTATATTTGAGTACATCCAAGCGTTTCCTGTGTTCATACGTGGATCATAAAACGCACCGAGTGGTTGAACTCGTTTAAACGGTACCTACAATAATATAATATCAAATAACACCATGAATGAATGACGCACGTAGAACCACGGTTTCAGACCGTCCGACCGAAATTCCGTTTTGTCGTTAAACGCGTACAAGTATAAGTGTTCCGGCAATGCTCAAAGTTATAAAATCGCGTGAACATTCACATTTTATTATAATATAACTATGTGTGATGCACACACACACACACACACGTACGCACGCACACAATTATAAATTGATTCACACGTTATTAACGCACGTACCCGCGGTGGGACGCACCTGCAATACGTTACGTGGCAAAAGTGTTTTGGAACCCGGACAAACTTACCTCGTTAGACGAAACATATTGCGACTTTCGCACCGCATACTCAACAGAATGTGTTTACGCGTATATAAAAGCACATGTACACACTCACACACACACATGTATATGTATATATATATATATCAAAGTAAACCTAATAATAATAACGATAAATTAACACACGACGCGCGCGCGTGTTGTATTCCGTATAATAAGCGACTAGCGCGCATTTCCGAGCCGCGAAACTCATCGATAAATCAAAATGTCTTATTGCACATATACTATTTTTATACGCACACACACACACACACATGTGGCCGATGTACGTCATGAAGGATATTGAAAGTCCGTATAACGACTATACAAGGTATATAATGACTACTGCGAAAAAAATTAAAACGAACAAAATAGCCACGCGTACTTCGCAAACCACCGGGATATTATGTGCTCGGGTGCCGACTTGCTGCTTACCATGACTGGCGAACGTGGCCAATCGATGTTTATCGAAATCCTAGGCCGGTAAGCGTATGCGTGTCGGTAGGTACATAAATATCACCATGTAGTTGTAACGTTGCGGTAGGAAAAAATATGTACGCGTTCTAATATATTATGTATATACACATATATAACATATTTATATAATTCGTATCGTCAGAACACTAGTGTAGCAACTCAAAAAACTTAATTCTGAGATTATTTTTAAATACTACATAAATGCATTAAATCAACCTTTTATTTTAATTAAATACAGTACCTACCGTATTTTGTCATTTAAAATTTTAGATTCTGAGTGAAGCGAAGGATCTTATGGTTTTACAATGATGTTTATTTATTTTTTATTTTTTTCTTTAAACACTTTTTCGTATAAAAATCCTCGTCCAAAAGTTTCGTCCAGCAACTTTTTAGATTCGAAATTAAACTGAGATGGTACTTTAAAAAGGTCATTTTTCCAAAATATCCATAGTTTTTCCAGTAATCAAGAATAACGATCGAAAAACTGAGTAAAAACGGTAAAATCGGTAAAAATCCGCCGTAAACGTGATTTTCACTGTTCAGATTTTAGGTATTTAGTCATAAATCGAAAAGTATTGAAGCTAGAAACTTGAAAATTTTATCCAATATCAAATACATACTTTTTTATGTTGGACAAAATTTTCAGAACAATCATAGCACTTTTGACTTAAATATAGAACTTTTAATTTACCATATTGTTTGAAAATTTTTATGTAATATAATTTTAAATATTTGACAAAAGTTCTGAAAATTTAATATGACCTTACTCATATACCTACCTAATTATCCTAACTAAAATTCAAAAATCGTTAGTCAGGATTTTTTTTTATACACACTTTAATAAATTATTATACGTTTTTTTTACGATATTGTCTGATTTCTTTTAAGTTTATTTCTAATGAGTTCTAATTGATATAACAATTGAAGTTTAAATGAGTTATATCTAATTGAATATTTTATGAGGGTTTAACTACAAAAAAACTCACCAAAAATTATACAAATAACCGTAAAATACGTAAACAGTATTTAAATAATAATATATTATATTACACTGAAGCTTTGCTCAGAATCGTTTTATACTAAAGAAATGAGTCATCATTTCTTTAAAACTTAATACATTCATCGCCAATATCTTGTCCGAAGACCGAAGGGACGAAGGCCGAACTTGTACCCCTATCATCTCACTTACCAGCTTTTTAATATTGAATTTACCTTAAAATACACTATAGGGCATTGAAAAGAGAACATAGATTTTTCCATTAGAAAACATGTGTAACTCAAAATTGACATTTTCGAGTTACTGAACTAATGTTCCGGTGGTACGATAAATAAATAAATAAATAAATATAATATATTTTATATTATATATATTATATATATGACCTAACCTGCCCTGTCAGCTAAACGTCTATTCCATCTCCTTCACTTCCTCCACATCCCTCTTGATCATCATCACATACTGTCATCCCGTACACACCTCATGCTATTTTAGCAATTATTTCTTTCATTCTAAAATCTGGACTGCTTACATGAAATCGTCATGTTATTAACAGTCGAGACTATTTGTTGACCAAAAAAAAAAAAAACATCCCGAGTAGTGGCACTACGGCTTTTGAATCGGTCGGACCAAGTCGGCCGCCGCCGACGTGTTCGTTCCGGACCATCTAGAGTACGAGTGTCGATTTACAAAACACCGACGCCGGTCACGGATCCCGTCTGACAATGACGGGACGCCGCCGGTCCCCGCGGACACGACGACATAATCGGCGGAAAGCTTTGTTTCCTCCGGACACATTATCTCGTACATAGTTTCACTGTTACGAGC
Organism: Therioaphis trifolii; assembly: GCA_027580255.1. Lineage (NCBI taxonomy): Eukaryota > Metazoa > Arthropoda > Insecta > Hemiptera > Aphididae > Therioaphis > Therioaphis trifolii. The sequence goes on from CM050408.1 coordinate 17,122,966, forward strand.
GGTATATAATTTAGCCCGGTGCGCGCGTTGCGGTCGGCCCACACAAAGATCCGATCGCACGGCCCTGAGCACGGGCATTTCACCACCGCCACCGTCCGTCCGTCGTTCCTTCCGTCGTGGTCCGCACCACAACGCGATATCGCCGCGAACCACCACACATATCGTGTTCGGATACGATTTCACAGGATCGCCAACTATTTAGTTTGGAAAATCGGGACAAATTTTCCAATAAAAGAACATTTTCTTCTGATTTTAATATATAATTATAAAGGTAATAATTTGACAAACGATAACATAATGACAAAACATATAATAATAAAACACACATTAAATAACCAGGGACGCCCAAAGATATGTCACTCAGGGGGGGGGGCAAAAAAAATTTGTGACTCGTGAAGTACAACTATTAATTTTACGAGTAGGTACATAATAATATTATACTCGTAATTAATGGTACAATGATTGTCGGAGAGTCACTGAGTGCCCTAGTCGTGTGAGACCGACTTCATGTAAAAAAAAACCTCTTATTTTGTAACCAACATGATTAATTTTAGGGAGGGCAATGGCCCCCACTGGCCCCTCCCTCCGGGAGTCCCTGATAATTACTCTCTTTATGTAAATACTTTATTAACAGACATTTTACAATAGATATTTAATAAAAATAATGATTAATGAAATAATACTAAGTACATAATATAATATTTTTTAATGACTAAATTTTTTATAAAAATAAATGGTAACTATTTATAATCAATGATATTATGTTAAAACGGTATAGAATCTAAATATAGATAATACAAATTAGTTATTGCCGTGCTCGATAACAAATGAAATATTATTGTTTGTACAATCGTAGAAAAAGGTAAATCTATGATTTCTCGATGTCCCAGGAAAATTGTGTCCCGCATAAATACTGATCGGGACACGGGAAAAAAAATTTAGAACCGTGAATGTCCCGCTAAAATCGGGACGGTTGGAAACCCTGCGATTTCAACACGTCCCGTAGGAATCCGTTTCACCCGAATCCGAAAGCCGTTACCCGTCATCGACAGACACCCGTAGGTGTGTGTAGGCGAGCGAGCCTCGGCCGACCCGGCCTCGATGTCGAATGTTTTTTTTTCGGGTTACGGACCATATAGTCTGCGTATCGTAACGATTTCGCAAAAAACCGAATATAACGTTTTGTAATTTAGAAATCCTATACTCTTTTTTATTTCGAGATAATATTCGTACCGCACTGCTCGACGGTTCAGGTGTTATACACGAACAGCTTATACTGTAATAACGTCGTAATCGTATGGAGAAGAATCACACCAAAAATGTGGAATTCCATTGATGTTTCACCGAAATATTTGCCAATAATCACACGAATAGAAAAATTATTTTAAGTTCGGATACACTGCCTAGAATACAAATATAATGTAATACAGATTGTATAAAATATATATTATATTGATGTGTATGGTTCAATTAAATATACTTGGTTTGAAAATTTAAATAAAATATGAATATTCAAGGCATGGCACTTATTTACCGGAATGTTTTCAATAAATGTGCACGAGAATAATTAATTGTGATTGATAAATGAGGTGAACATCAGAGCATACTTCACTCACATAACTATGAGTTATTATTTTTCTATTTAATTTTGTTATTTTAATTGTAATTCACGAATTTTCAAAAAAAAATAAATAAAATATTTTCTATTAAAATCAATAAGAGATTTCAAAACGACATTTTTTTCAAAAAAATCCGTACATAGTAACATTTTAAAGTTTAGATGAAAAAAATATTCAAAATTATGCGTCATTGGTGCAGTATATTATTAGTGAAATATTAGTTTGATCAAAATATGATTAAAGTTCACTCTATGAATCCTTAGGCTCACCATAGAAAAATTTTCTAGCTACCATCGCCTTGTGAAAACAACCATCGTAGGTATAGGTAAATCTATATAAGTTTGTGATCATAGTGAAATTCGCAGTCAGACATGGTTCATCGTGAAAAATCAATGTAGGCCGACGAATTTACGATATTTCAATATTATTTAAACGTATTTAACATACTTAAAAAGTGTACATTTTGCGAACGTTATATTGCTGTATTTTTACTAGACACGTTGAATAGAGCGCTAATGATAAAAGATAAAGATAATGACATAAAACGAATTCACTCTTCACGTTGAATTCTTAAAAAAAAAAAAAAAACAACAAATGTTTAAAATAACTGCCTATATCCGGTGTATATAGCTGCTTACGTGCACATACTATGAAAGTGTTATAATAATATATGCGCTGACATAGTCCAAATTCACGTTTAAATTTTTTCACGAAGAATTAAAAAAAAAAAAAAAAAAAGGGAGCGTTTTTGGATTTTCAAAATAACACGAAGAGTTTATCTGTATTGGTTGATCCATCAGATCATACCGGTACAGGACATGACGTGTTAGGTACACATTATATTCATTTATACGCATACGACTCGCACGCTTGTGCCGTAACTCGAGCAATGTATACGAAGAGCCTGGGGCTCCTGCACGGCTTAGAGGCGACCGGCCTGGGAATTTTAACGAGGCCGAAACAATCGTCATCGTCATACACACACACACGCGCGCCAGACACGTGAAGACATTAATGTGTATGTGTGTGTGTTTGTGTATTTATATGAACAGATGCGTATATAAAGAGGGTAATAATTACTCGGGAATTTTTGCGAGAAAAAACAATACTACGAGAAACCGCTGTGGCTGTAGTAGTGGCAGTCGGTATAAGGCATACACGTACACACACACACACACACACACACACACACACACACACACACACACACACACACACACACACACACACACACACATATATATATATATATATATATGTACATAAGAGTAGTGGTGAAGACTTGCGGACAAAACGGCAGAGAGTGCGGAAAAAATAAAAATAAATAAAAGGCACAGAGAGAGCTGGCTGCTGCTGTTGTTGCCGGCAGAAAAAGCCAATGCGCCGCGGTATATACACGAAAGAGGAGCGGACTGTCTCCACCCTTTTATTGTTTTATAAAATTGGAGTGGGGGTTTTTATCTCTGGCGTTCGTTGCGACGTGTGTGTGTGTGTGTGTGTGTGTGCAGTCGTCCATTTTGTGTAAAACGTTATTAAACAGGACCCGCGTGAGGTGGACCGAGCAGGAATACGAAAGACTGGGCGACGGGCGGGGAGGCATTCGGCTTGCCGGGATTAAGGGCCGGGAAAGCGACGGTGCGGTGCGGTGAAGGAGGAGAAAAAGAAAACACGAGCCCGGGTCAAAAAGTCCCCGTTGTTTTTAAAAACAAAACGTTCACCGCCACCGTCGCCGGGGAATGTTTTATATAATATACTGGTCGTATCCATATATAATAATATGTCGTGCGGGGAGAGAGAGAGAGAGTCAAAAGCAGAGATTTTAATTGCTCTTTGGGTTTTCTTTGGACCTCGTACGAACGCATTGTGTGCATGTGAGTGCGCCACTCGATTTGTACCGCGTATATATATATACGCCGCAATACTTTAATATCATAATATATACGTATATATGTGTGTGTGTGTGTGTGTGTGTACACTACAAAAGTCCAATAAATTCGACCGAGTCGCCGTTTTTGTCATATTTCGGCCACCTCCCACACGTGTGCGTGTGTGCACACGCACCAGTGTGTTGTAACGTGTATCTGCGTTTGGTCGCATGTGAGCGTGTGTGCGCGCGCGTTTGCGTGTGTGTGTTTACGTCGGTGAGTATGAGGAAAATTTTACGATTTCGCCTGGCAATAGGCCCCGCGACACACGCAGGGTTTTCCGTTCAAGAGAGACTCGCGTATATTATGCGACGATAATACAATATATATTTATGTGATCGTCGCAAAACTTTTTAACAATCGACGCCACGCGATCCATGCCGGTGACTTAAACCCATGCCAACAGCTATACCGCCGATTTCGTTCATTGTTCGTGCGCTATTTTACGAACACACTGTACCCTGCCGCGTACAGCCGCCCCTGACGCGCGCGCCCGTCCCCGCGGTTTATTTAATTTCTCCGCGCGTCGTGCACCGAAATATCGTGTGGTGTATTTTATCGTCCACATATACGGGGCCTTATTATATTCACGAGCGACCGAGTAAAAAGCCGTTCTATATAAGCTCTTTTGTCGCTGATCTTTGTACGACGTATATATATGTATATTCTGCACATATATAATGCACTAATTCGTTCATTCGTTTTCTATTACGTGAAAACCGATCAAACACACGCGAGCGTATAAGTATTGTACAGCGATCGACTGTACAGCGTCCCTCTCGCCAGACCAGGATCGCGCTGGAAACGTGTGACCTGACCGCGGCGGGACGTGCAGGTCCGGGAACGACAAAGTCTCGCCCGTATTCCGAACGGCGACGTGCTCCGACGAAGCTTACTATGACTCACGACTGGCGACGAAAACGATATCACGGGTTGTTCCCACGTTGTTTTAATCCTATTTCGGTTTTTTACAAGTCCTCTTACGTGCTTATAATATTAGATTTCTCCCTCTAAAAAGTTCTCCTCTTCTCCTCGAGAAAAACAAGCAAGGTCTCGTTTAACATAATCTAATAGATATGACCCAAAAACAGATTTGACGACGACGACGACCCGTTTCCACTCGTTCTAATCCCCGTCCGCCGGTCTCGTGACACGGAACCCGCGACACCGTTTACGCCGCTGGTGCCGTATAATTGTGAACTCTTTATTATTATTATTATTATTATTTTTTTTTTTTTTATGAGAAATTTGCAATCTGTTCTTAACTAGAACAATGAGCAAATATGCATAGAGTATTTACATATGAATTTTTCGAGGAAAGAAGCCACCCATTAGTGACACTACCTATTTTGAGTTCTTAAGTTTAAATTTAAGCTAATTTTAAATTTGAGAAAGATGGTCCAGACACCATCTTCGCTTAAGCCGTCTAGGTGGATTACCTGGAATGGACAAGGTAGATAGTTTTTTTTATAAGAGGATTATAATGAAGATTGGTGTGAAATCTTTTGCAGTAGTATTTTGCTTCATCGAGTACTGTTGCTATTCTTAAACAATTATGGAGCATAAGATTGGAAACAAAGGTAGGGTCATTTGTGATTTTCCTTAGGACGTTCCTTAGATGTTTTGAAAAGCTTGAATTTTTTGGATATTTGATTTTTTTGCACTACTCCAGATCCGGAGCCCGTAGGTCCAGATAGGTTTTAGAAGAGCTAATTATGTACTCGGAATGTAAAAAAACGACGCGACAGTGCGCACCACCAGTGGTTTTACTGAGATTCCGATAAACAGAATCTCTCATTCGGTCGGTCGCGCACGCGTGTGTGCCGTGAACACTGTATACATTAATAATAATCATAAAAGCTATGCAATAGCTTAATAATGTTTAGTGTGCACCACCAGGAGGACCAGACAATATGACGTGTACGGAACACACGAGTAATTAAGTCGGTAAAAAAAAAAAAAACGTAAAGTTTTAGATAAATAACACGTAATTATTATATCGATGATAAGTACGCACGGTCGTCGTTCGAACGCTAATAGGACAGTTACGCGCGCGTACGTATACCTATATATCGTGCACACTATAAAGAACGAAAATAAATCGAATAAAAAATAGTAAATACACACACACACGTGTATATTATATCTATTATATACTATTATACTATGTGTTATACGCGGCGTGTTTAATAAAAAATAAACACGAGTCGTTTGGACGGAGATTATATAGACGGTGCCGTTGATTTCCACTATAGACCGTTATAAAACAATAACGGTAATAATATAATTATTATTTTTCTATCGCGAGGTCGAGAGTCCTCGGCGCGCGCAATGAAAGAAAAGAGAAAAACCGACCGAAACAAAAGTCACCGCCAAATAAAACGTGCGGCGGTCGTCGTCGGCGGCGGAATCGGTGAGCGTTTGGAAACGGTTTTGGGTTATCGTTCCGACGGAGGTCATAAATCAAACGGTTAATAATAAAACGCGCCGCCGTCGAATGTGCTCTCTAAATATACACACACACACACGCGCACGATTTAATACATTATAAATACTCGTATACGCGTATTATTATTATTATTATATAAATGTTATTAGTGTACATTTGTATTCTTTTACGACCCGTTTTATTCCGTCCGGGATATCTTTATGTTGTGTCCGTCGGTTTTTCGAACGACCGCGGCGGCGGCGGCGGGGTGACGCGTAGGACGTCGGTACATTATAATAAATAGAATAATAATAATAATATACTCTTGTGTGTATATACAATGTGCCAATGGGAATTACCACGACGTCCGTGCCGGAGGAGTACCTAACATATCGTGCACTCGTGTGTCTAGGTTAGGCGACGGATTTTCAATAACGACCACGACGAGGACGATGCGATTAGCCTAACCCAGAGGTTCCCAAACTTTTTTGCTCCGTAGACCACTTGCCAACTTTTTCCATTTTCGTAGACCCTTAAATATGGAGTACATTTTTTTTTTAAATAAAATTTTGTTTTCAATAATAATACCTTTATTTCTTTAATAATGGCAATATTCAAATAATTTTTTTAGTAATTAAAACGATAGTAAATGCAAATAAAAATTTAATAACATATAAAAAAAAAAAATCAAGGTTAGTTTTGAAATACATATATATATATATTTAATGGGAAGGATGAACCTGATGCGTTGATAGTAGATTTTCAATATTTGGCTTCAAATTAGTCAGGTTTAACCTCAAATCTCCTCTATCAGTGATTTCCAATCTATTTCTTTTTTTTTTTTGTAAGAAGATTGACAACTGTGCTGAAACCCCTTTCCACGCAGTATGATGACGGAAAAGCTATCAACATTTTTCTTGCGATACTCCATAAAGCAGGATAAGTATCGCATCGTCACACACATATTATTAAATATACGTATATATTTATTGCATCAATTTTTTCGTAAAATTTACGACATGCATTTTTGACTTATAACTCTTGTAGACACCTATTTACACATGGTGCACCCCTAATTTTAATTTTCGTTGCCATAGACCCCTTACAAGTCAGAATCGACCACAGGGGATCGATATAGACCACTTAGGAAATTTATGGCCTAACCTAACGAAACGTGTCGTCGTCGAAAAAGCGGTTCGCGGCGCTGTATTTCAATAACGACGATCGTAATGATCGCAAATGACAACAAATACTCTACTCGCCGGCGAATCCAAAAAGCTGTGCCGTCGTGACTCGATAACTTTCGCATACCTCTACACAGGCGCGGATCTAGGAATATTTTTTGAGTGGGGGCCCATTCATTGGATCACAAAAGTTACTACAGTGTAAATTAAAAACTGTTATTGTTATTCAATCAACTGCAGAATAATTTTTATTCGGTTTTTAGTATCGAAATAAAGTCAAAATGAAAAACGCAATCTTCTTATCTCGTCACATGCAAACTCATTTAGAATTTCCTCGGGATTATTCATTAAATTTTCACTTTTTCTCGTTCAATAGATAGCAGAGCTAGGTAATGCGAGCGTTTGCCGGTCATTGTTGACCTGTTGAAGGTATTTATATTCTTTTCATGGTCGAAAAACTTCTTACAGCCGTAACACTTGAAATTGGAATAACCAAAATTCGTCTGTATAATAATATGTCTTCCAATTCTAAAAACGATGCTCCCGAGCCTTTGATAGATATGTACACTTCCATAGCATTTGATTCGGTAACAAGCGACAATCGGTATTTATAAATAAAAATAAATTTGTCACATGGAAAAATTACATGATATTTCACGAGGTAGATAAACTGTTGTTTTCTTACTCTTCTACGCGATTATTACTATATTAGATAAAATATAAAATATTTTCAAACATTGGATAACAATTTTAAAAATCAAAATCGTGATCGTAGATAATTTTGGGTGGGCCCAGGCTCACCCGGCCCACCCTCTGGATCAGCGCCTGCCACTACATAACTTACTACACCTCCGGGCTTTGCTCGATATTATACACACAGTCTGTAGACTATGTCGTCAGTCCGTCGATAGTTTGTCGCAATTTCATGAGTCACCGTTATGACAATTAAAACTCGGATTTGAATAATATGTACTCGTACCTAATAATATCGAAATATTACTTTTCAAAAACACATCCACGACTCTTCTGCAAAATTCTAATAATAATAAAATAAAATGTTTTTGTAAACGATTTTCAAAAACGAGTTCACATTACATAATAAGTATTTTTATTTAGAAAAAACAAAGAAATATAATATACGTAGACGATCGATGTGATAAAGATAATTATTGCGCTAGATATTGACATGTTTACACGGCCAATTGCGTGCTGTGGCATACAGATAAATTCGAGCCTACTAATCGCACAAATTTTCTGTTTGATATGATTATTGAGAAATTATTATAAGTTAAAATGACCAAAAAGTCAAAAACAAACTAAAAAAACCAAAAAAATTCAAAAACGCTGCTAATATTTTTTTATTTATTTTTTTTTTTTTGATAAAAAACTGTGTACTTTAAACACATTTGTAATTCGAAAAGCATCGTGTGAAGCTTTCAAAAAAAAAAAAAATAAAATACATATATATTTATATTTATATATATAATATATATTTACACATGCAAATGCATTGAAATCCGAGCCCTAATGATAACCGAGTTCCGGGATGGACAAAAAAAAAAGCACACAGTCAAATAACATCACTGCTCAACAAGATACTCCAACGTTATACGCGCTTAATGATATCGCATTCGTATTCATGGTATAATAAAATAATACATAGGTATATTGTACAATGTGGTTCGAATACGTGTCCGAGATAGACACGTACGGTCGCGCGAAGATGTGTGTGTGTGTGTGTGTGTGTGTGTGTGTGTGTGTGTGTGTGTGTGTGTGTGTGTGTGTGCGTGTGTGTGTGTGTGTGTGTCTAATGCCTATATTATGTTAATTAATGTTACGGGTATCTTTATGTACGAATAATTATTTAAAAAAAAAAAACCGTCTAGTCATAGGAATGAATATAATATAACGTTCATTACACTTGGACTTTAGAATCGGAACTTAAACGTTATGGTTAAAAAAAAAAGGGGGGGTGAGGAGGCTGTGGCTGTACTTTGTACGCATAAATTCTCACATTGACTTTTCACGAGCCAAACAAGTAGTTGTCGTTTGATTTCAAGCGAAGCAATAGCAACTGTTCGTGAGAGCATAATATTATAATTACTATGACGCGCGTTCGTGGGAGTGCGACCGACCGACGACTGCGACCGATTGAGTGGTCACACAAGGCAGTGCGTCCAAAAACGCGAACACGTGTATAATATACATTTTATACACATATATGTATTATGCATATATTATAAAGTACACGCACACATAACATGTGACGGGGTTCAAACAAATTATTCAAACGAATAAACGCTTTCCGATGCCAAATGCAATAAAAAATAAATAAATAATAAAATAAAAAAAAATAAATAAATAAAAAACTAACCCATAAAAATAAGTGCTGTTTTAGATAAAAAAAAAAAAAAAAAGTTAAAAATAATAATAAATTAACAAAATAAAAACCGAACCAACGGGAAAAAATTAATTCTGCGAACGCGTGTGTGAAATTGATGTACACGTGTGTACACATCGCGTAGTATATAATCATTATAATTAAATATATTATGTATATAGGTAACCTAATCTGCAGGTGTAAGATATATTCGTAATTAGCAACAGCGATGGCTCGCTCGTCGCAACCTTCGGACCACGTCCGTTTTAATTTTATAACGATTATTGCATAAATTTTATATTTCAATCAAAAGTTGAAAAGTACACAATAATATTATCGTTATGTTCTTATGTATGGAGCGAGAAGGTTTGATATATATGATGACAATATTTATATATTGATATGATTTTCGTATGACCCTTGATATGGACATATTTTGAACTAGTTCGATTTCCGGATAACCGTTATACCTATAACAGAATTTTCTCAAAACCAGTGGTACATTAATTGTAGAGTTTTGTAATATTATCGAATACATAAATTGGGGTTTATTTCTTCAAACAATTGATTTTTGTACGTTTCATGGGATATTATGCTTAAACGTGTATTAAAAGAAAACACTTTAAAACATGTTTTTGGCCACGAAGTGTTTTAAAACGGAATATCAAATAAAATCAATAAATATTTGTATAAAGTATTTAGATGATAGTTTTTTGTTTTTTGTTTTTTTGTTTTATGAAAATATATGTCTAAAATAAAAGCGTGTTGAACGTTGATTTTACACAGATAGAAATAATTAGTTAAATAATTAGTAAGAGTTGGTGTTAAAATAACTAAGATGGCGTGTAGATTTTCGCCTGCGGCAAGCTGGGTGTTGATATCACATTAGCTGTGCAATCAAAACAATTATTACTTTTAAAGGTAGTAGTTTCAACGATTTCGGAGTTAATTCAACACCTAATTTCTTCAAAGTGAAACTAAGTAAATTAACAAACCTGTGTGGTTGTTTTAACTAAATCTACTGGTTAGTTTAAAAAAAAACTTTGGTGTTAAAATGACTTACCGTGAAATCGTAAAATAAATTATGAACATCGTTCTACTGTTACATTACAAAAACTTAATTTTACTCTTGATACACTAACAAGAACGCATTTTATTTTCAATACAAATACATTAGATGATCTAACATAACTTGAACGTGAATTTTGCTTTAACAAAATTTAATGTAGAATATCGGTAGTCAATACAACATTCCAATGTTTTAATTTAATCCAAAAATAACTACCAAATTGACATTTAGCCATCTAACATCCAAATTAGTGTAAAATTAACACCGACATTTCTATCCGTGTACTTTTGACGTTTATCAAATAATATTCATCATTCGTCATAACGATTCAGGTGATATTTTGATGTGAATAATTCGATCGTGTTTTTCATGACGGCTCTGCAGAGAGTACGTCGGTACTTCCGGTCTTGTCGAATTATTCGTTCAACGACGTGTCATGGAGTTTCCCGAGACATTGACTTCCGTGCTTTTTTCATTGGGTACGACAATACGAACGCAATACGTTTTCGTTCAGAACTCGGACGCCGAGGTAGCAATCACTGTATTACAAAATAGTGCACCCACATAACGTATTATTTTAATGTATTCATACATGGATTATTTCCGCGACGTTGCGATGGCTACTATTAATCGTTTCGTTGCTGAGCATTAATAGAGAGTTTTTGCACCACGCCACGCCGGTTGAAAATCACGTTGAACTCCGTTAATGTTATTTACAAAAACAAGTTCGTGCGCACGTGCAAAAAATATCGGTACGGTTATTTGATTATCGTAACCGGTCATATTTTAACAATTCAACGGGTGAAATATCGGCGTTTAATCTCATCAATTATTATCAATTTTGAAAGTTTTGCATTTTAGACTTAGGTAATTTTATTTGACAAAACGACAAATGAAAAAAAACGTTTGATTTTTCAACCATAGACGATTTGTGTTAACACGTGATAAGCTTAAATTCATATAATGATGCAAACCAGTGGAACGATATTAAAAATACACTTGCTTCAACATCACAAACAAATTTTTCTATATCTGTTCTTTCAAACGTCTAAACGTTTGTCTGCATTCTTCATTATTCAGTCAATAACAATATTATATAGGTATATATTTAATGATACCAAAAAACGGTTACAACGTGATAAACAATTTTAACGGAATAAAATCCATCCGATGTTGCAAAAACTGATGTTTCGACGACGACGTTAATATTATTATTATTATTTAACGTACGATTTGACCGAACGCTATTTTTACCGTAGTGCTTAACCGTCGTGGTGAAAAAACTCTCCGATAATGTTTTTTTTTTTTTTACAAATATAATATTTACATTCATAATATACGCGTATAATATATCCATAATGAAAACAACGATTTCTTATGGGAACTTATACGATAAAAGCGAATATATATATATACCTATAATACCGATGTACGATTTATGTCCTCGCGCACGTTCGCGCAAACACGGCGTTTCTCACGCCACAATATATACAATATACATACATATATATATATAATACATAATATAATGATAACGTGTACCTATAATGTTCTCTCGTCAGCGTTTGTTTTATATTTTTATATTTTTTTATTTTTTGCTCTCTTTCCCCGTATAGTCATAATATTAAATAATGAAGGGTTATAAAGAGTCGAAATGCGAGCGCGCGCCGAACGTATTATTATTATACCTGGTATGTACCTACCTGCGGTGTACGCCATGTAACCGTCTACCATTTTAAACGTAAAGTATATATAAATAAATTTATACCTCGTTACATTATGTCGACGTTTACGCGCGTGGGACATCTCGATACGTATGCCTTTATATACGAGTATATATGTATAGTGCGGTAATAGCCGTATGATCTTACAGTAGCCAGGAGTGAATGTTGTGGCGGGTTGATTGACGCGACTGCAGAAAAGCGACCGGCACGTCACGCGTGTAAGATAATATCATATACCATAATACGATATGACATGACGGTGGTTTTTTATACGTATACATATATATATTGTTCACAAACGTGTACAGCCGAGCGCCTTTGACGAATGTCTTTTACGATCCGAAAATGTATTACAATCGCATTAAATGTCATTAAAAACCCACGTACACCGCCTTCGTCTTCGAACGTCGTCGTCGTCGTCGTCGTAGCTATCGTGTAAATACGACTGGACAGAGGCATAATCACAGATATATAAAACAACTAGATAGCCGACTCAGTGATAAAGTCTCATAAGACCTATGAAGTCTGACAGCCATATGCGAACAGGGCAAATGCGATTGATTAATCCATGAAATATTTAATTAAAAACAATTTAATAACCTAACTAATAATAAGTTTACTTAAGATATAACAATGTATAACTTACGAAAAAAAATGAACTTTGCTTTCTTTCAGTCTCCTATTGACACGACCAGACACAGAACGAGAAACCACCATGATGTTGATTTACTTGAATTGCACTTTATAGTTTATAGTTTACAAATTATAATCGAAAAATCGTGTTTCAATCCGAATCCATATAAAAAGATAACTGATATATAAAACAACATTTTTATATTATATCGTTGGTTTCAATCACAGAAAAATTTTATTTCATGGAATAATATAAAATGTCATGGATTAATCAATCATATTTTGCCCCGTTCGCATATGGATTCTAAACTTGGATTTTATTCGTTGAGTCGGCTATCTAGTTGTTTTATATATCTGTGGGCATAATAATATGTAGAAATCGAACAAAACTGGTTAGAAATTAAAAAATAATAATAAAAATAAAAATACTACATCGCTATATTAAACAACGAGTAATAAATTGTTTTAATCATAGACAAACGCTTTGCAGTTGTGTACGACATTCGTAAGTATATAACTTTATATTATATTCTGTGTATACGTCCTCTGCTATAACCTAACGTATCGTACGTTCGCGTACGTGCGCGCGTGCACCGGAAAAAGACGACGTTTTGCTAAATGTGATCGTTTACATCGAATGCACAATAAAAAACCGTAAAGTGTACACGAATCGTATTCGTAACAGTGACGGGACAGTGCACGTCTTGTGCTGCACTGCACACTTCACGTGTTTTATACCAGCACCGGATCGTAAAATGGTCAGTGGTGTTAATGCACGGAAATAAAATTATAATTTAATAATTTACGCTACACGAATCGGTCGCAATTTTTTTATTTATTTATTTATTTTTTTCTATTATTACTCGTTGTTAAACATGCAGATTTTTAATCTAAACACGCCGAACTGCACGCTATAACAACGTCGTGTACGCGATACAATCGAGAATTCCTAATCTTATTTTCTTCGTTATGCCAACGAAAATTGTGATATTTTATTTATTTATTATAATTTTTTTATTTTTTATTTTTTTTTGATTTATAGAAAATGCTCCACGTTTCGAAAAATGTATGTAGTTAGTTATACGACTAGCTTATGAAAATTTTACGCGAAAAAGACACCATACATCTGTTACGTAAATACGTCCTGCACAATAATCTACAATTTTTACGATCGTATAGTAAAAAATGAATAGATATTTGGGAATAAAATGAGCATAAAATCTCTTTTGTTGTAAATATATACCAATAAAATGACTTTGCTTTATAGTTTGGCTTAGGAAACAAGGAAATTCGTAATCGCTGGTTATTGGAAATCATTCATTCAAATTTTCTTTTTTTTTAATAAGTATGGTATAAAGATCTCGCTTTTTGATCCTCCGAGCATTCGATCTCGTAGTTAAATTTATTATACACTAAAATAATACAATTATATAGATAGATATATTATACGAGTATCATATCAGAGAATTTATTTGGATATTTTATTAATCATAGGCTGTACTCGTTTTTAGAGATGGTTCTAAAATTAAAACATAATATAACATATTATTGTATAATATACCTGAGTTATAAAATACGAATAGTGTCGACTATCGATACATTTTAAGTATGATAAATAACCGTAAACTCATTCGCTAAGCGAATATGAACTCGACGAATAATTAGACTGCATAGTCTTTAAAACACAAACTCTAATGGATATCGTGTCGAGAGAACACGACCGTGAAATAGTATTCCATCTATAGTCTTTTCACTTACTTTGTAATATGAATACTGTTAACAATGAGATTTGAGAGGCGAAAAGGCCGAGAGAGGGAATCTTCGACACACGATTCGACCGCAAAGCGTAAACGTCGACTGTATCGCTCTGCCAAATCATTCTTTTTTTTTTTCGCCGGATTTTACAACACTTGTTTGATATAGTCGCGAATTCCAATGCGTAACAATATCACGTTGATTTTGTCATTGTTCAATAACACAGATAATAAAGTACACACTTCGAACACCTAGCCTGACATAAGAAACTATTCCGTGACCAAAAAATACAGATTTGAAATACGAGTTTCATTAGAGATAAATAAAAAAATATTTACTCAAAAGTATCCCAATCCTAATGTGTATAAAATTATTCAAAATATTATTAGGTTTTTAATTCGAAAAAACACGTGTTTGTCGTTTAGGTTTGCTTCATTACGTTTTTTTTTTATTCTTATTTAAAAGAATATTCACAATCTGTATACATTGATAATACAATAGGTAAATTTTATGAAGGTGGTATTGACATGAAAGCTTGAAAGGAGTGTCCAGTGACACCAATTCAGAACTCATGATTGATTAATTATTTTCATAATCATTTAATAAGTCTCTTGGCCTGTAGTGACGTTTTAAGCGGCGTATTGGGTTGATTGGGTTTGATAAGTATTGGAGGTTGGATATCTGAGGATTTGGGTGATTAATTGCGGCTGTATGTAGTTTTTCCTAGTACTGAGAGGGTACTCAGGAATCGTTTGTACTTTTAGGTCTTGTGTAGAGACTGATTGCTGACGAACCGCGGAACGTCTGTGATAATTCGTAGGTTTATATAGATTGGAATGATTGAAGTTTATTAATATTTGACTTTTTGGCTACTCCCCATATTCGGATGCCGTAAGTCATCACGGCTGGTATTGTAATTTGTTTATATTATATTAAAATTTTAGTTTTTAATCGTAATTTGGAGCGTTATAGGTTTCTCAAGGTATGAAGACGTAAGTCTTATATATATAACTTTATATATAACGACGTAGTCTTTTATAGTTAAGGGGTGGCTGTTAATGGAGCCGTTTCAATAGGTTAAAGTTGAAACAATGAGTTCATCGCTTAGTGTGTATTTTAAGGATTTCAATACCTGTTTTTTCGTCGTTCCTGTTTTTCTCGATTTTCTCACTCACAGCAGTTACGCGCAGGACGTTACGTTTTTCCGATTCATACCGCACTTGTTACGGGACTTCCTGCTTAGAGAATTTCGTTACTTTGAATTAATGATCACACAATGTTTGTTTGACTTAATGATGGATGTTGTATTACATACAATTAATATTTATACAATTACAATGTTAGGGGAGCGGGTCTTCACCACCCGGTGAAGCTTAACTCAGCTACCGGGTTGGTAGAAGTTCCCTTTGGGCGGACGACCTGACTAGGTGTAACGGACCGTTTACTCTACACGTCCGGGAATTTATTCTACTCGGGCTGCAACAATCAAGTGAACCGATCGAGCTTCAACAAGCTACAGTTGCACGATTCGGTACGATAAACGCCGAAATAGGCGTATCGGGAAGGGAATAAGGGATCTCTGGGTATTGGCTCTAAAAAGGGCCGTTTTCAGAGGAGCAAACTACGTTGCCCGGACGTGAGACTATCGCCGATTAGCTATAGTCAAACCGATTTAGGAAAAAGGTCCCGAGAAGGACCGTTTTAAATAGTTATGGGGCGTCTGGCTATAGCTATTCCTATCGTCCGGCCGTAGTCGTCGCTGCAGCGACTGCAATCGTCGTTGTGGCCTGGTTCTATTCGTCGTCGGGTCGCGGTCGTCGTCTGGCTATAGTCGTCGTTTGGCTGTAGTCGTCGTCTGGTTATAGTCTTCCGATATTCCTTTTGTCCAAATAGTTGATGTCAATATCGAATGAAGGGAACGAAGAATGGAAATGCAGTTTCGGCGTTGCGATTTGCAATTTGCTTTGATGGGACGGCCTTTGGCCTATTAAGAGCACCTGGCTGAGCCATTTCTCTCTGAATGAGGTTTTTAGATGATCGGTTTCGGTCTGTTCATGGGACTAGGCTTGATAGGTGAGGATATTTGCTCCTTGAAAGTACGTGGGCAAGGTTTTTCGGCGTTTACTGTCGGTATTATTATATAATTGTGTTACCGTACCGACTAGTAAACGCGGAGAAAAATGTGTTTGCCGCCGTGACTTCTTTCCTTCTTCTTTTCTTCCTCTCTCCGTGGCTTTTGTTCCCGTGTTTTCCATTTTGGTATCAACAGAAAGGTCTTGTTGAGTACTTTCTAATGATATGCTTTTTTTTCTTGTTGTTCTCGTTATTTAATTCTGTCTATACGGGTCGTTTTAATGATGTTTTGTTCTTGAGCTGCCGCGTCTTCTCGTTGGTTTGTTAGTTACTGTTTGTTTTTATGTGGTGGCCCTGACACAGTATTTAGTATCAATATGTCTGATAATAACGGTGAAGATAACATAATGTATTTTACGTATATAAATACACTTATAACAATCAACATTATTAATGGTAGCATTGGTTATAGAATAGTCTATTCTATAATCAATGCTGGTAGGTAGTTGGTATGATGGCAGAAGTGGAACCAGTGGCGTGGCGAGCGACCTAGTTTGAGGCACGTGCCTCAACTTAAGGGTTGGTGGGTGTCTAGTGGTCACTGTTTAGTGATCTACAATCATCATTTATCATTCGTTTTCTTTGTATAACGGGGGGTGATTTAGAAAAATTATTTTGTGCCTCAACAGTATTTTAAGTTCGCCAAGCCACTGAGTAGAACTAGTAAAACCAACAGTCTATGCCCTATGGCAAATGACAATTCTTATAGTTTACAAAACGTGTATAATTTATTGACTATCGAGATTCGGAGGATTATTAAATTAAAAGATTAACTAATCATAAATAATTATTATAGTTGTTACTTGTTAATTACACCAAGATTCCAAGAATTATAATATGATGATAATAGCCACTTCCTTCATATTATGTATGCTGTATAGTGTATACTATATTATAAAACATATAGGTAATTATTTAAATAATGTTTATGATGTGGGTGTGGTGACTGTGGTTAAGTTTTATCCTCTTTTCTATGGGCTTAATTAATTTAGTTATTTATTTATTGAAATTTTAAACGGGTCCCAATTACATGAATATATTTAATACGTAACATTCGCAAGATTGTTTTAAACAATGAAAAAACGTAATTTAATAAAATAATTATTATAGGTATATCAGTTTGCATGCATAAATAGATTAGCGGAAACATGGTTTTTAAACGAGTGAAAAGAAAAAGAATAAAACGGATCTATGTTATAATTAATTACAATATTCATAATTCTTATAAGTGGTGTGTCACTTGCAAAATTAGTAGCTTGGGATTTAAAATAAAATAGGTTCGTCGATCGGGTGTGAGTTAAAGAAGCTTTGATGGATAGACGCCTTAATGAGTTATCTGACTAATCAATGAGTCATCGAAGAAAAAGAAAATCACCTAATGTTCTCTAGCTTAGAGAATATTCTCTCGAAAGATAATCACGGTAATTTTACATCACTGTCCGTATGAAACGCCTGTAAATCGCAATACACGTATTGTCGTAATGTACTATGTGCACGGTATATAATATTACGTGCGACGTATATCGAAAATCGCTATCCGTTTTTTTTTTCAGACGCGGCGGCGCGGAGAGACGGAGACCCGTCGCCAATATTTTATCGTTTACGCGCCCGTCGTTGGAAAACTGCTGTACAGTGCTCACGGTGTGATATCGTCTACCGTGCAGCAGATGCGTATCGCGAGCGCGTGTTCTCCGCGACACGGTGTACGCGTGCAACGTGTAGGTTACACGGCGTACACGGACGTGGGTCGTGTACGCGGAGCCGTCGTCGGCCGTGACGAAGAGGTGACGAACTCGCCGGTTATTATTATATCTCGTACATTGTTATATTATCGGCATGTTGCACGGCGTGCTGTTCACGACGACCACGGGTGCACACGCGAGTAACATAATATATGGACACACACACACACACACACACACACACACACACACACACACACACACACACACACACACACACACGTGTATGTATTATATACTCACAGTGGCGGTTATAATTGGCTTTTAAAGGGGGGGTGGCGAAAATAACAACAAAAAAATCGTAGGGTCAATAATGTTGGATAGACCTTTCTTGATATTCTGAAATAAAATAAATACTTCATATAATATAGCATAAATATTTTTTATTAGTCATATATTACATCAAATACCATTAAAAAAAAAAAACTACAGTAAAATCATGTGCCTATTCTTTTGTTTAGCAAAGCGTGTAATGATATTTTCTATATCTATAGAAATATCTTTATGAATGTGGAGTAATGCTAGCCCATTCAACCTTTCTTCGCCAATTGTTTACCTTAACCATGTTTTCAATCAACGTAAATAAAAAAAAGCACATCACACACGCATATTATAATGTAAAAGCCATAGAACTAGAAGTACAAGTTGATTAATGAATAGCCTATAACAGTTAAATAGAAATAATTAAATACCTTTAAGCAGAGCAAAAAAGCGGATAATACGCGTAGGTACATACGGTACAGCTATAAGAACAAAAATAAACCAAGCGCACAGACATCTTGACAAATTGCAGTACGATGAAAATTAAAAATATCTATATATTATATTTCTACCCTGCACCTTATTTCTTTAAAAGCGTCACCATTACTGTTTATCCATGTTCCCCGGGAATTTGTAAGAACACACTCTTTATACAACTGCATTGTTTAAGGTCAGTTTTTTACCATCATCACGTAGGGTATCTGTCTTATCTTTAGTTATTATCATGAATTTCGTTTGATTCGTATTCATTTTCAACCCATACTTATTACACGTTAGAGAAAGCTTATCCATAATTCTTTGTAGGTGATGCGTAGTGCCAGAGAGAATAACAGTGTCATCCGCGTACTTATCTTAAGCCATTAATGAATTTCCCATTTATTTTCATTCCTACGTGTGTTTGTTTTGGAAGGTTTCTTCAAATATTGCTTCGTTGTAGATGTCAAACAGCAGTGGAGATAAAATATACATCATTGCCTAACTGCATGCATTGCATTATTTCTATTTTTTCTGATAATTCATTATCGGCTTTGATTTTAGCCTTTTGATTCCAGTACAGATTTGAAATAATTCTCATGTCTGAATGATCGATAAAAAAAAATGTATATATAATATATATTATATTATATCGTGATGGTGTGATTCGATCGTGTGGACCATACCGACGGACACACGGATGTATCACGTGCGATTTGCTCGGTGGCGACGCGCTCGGAGCGATTCGATAACAAAATTTCCCCCCCCCCTTCCGAATCGAAAATCTGAGGTTGAAACCTAACCGCACCGCCCTCGGTCGAGGAGAAATATCGACGTTTTCAAAACTCGTACGCCAAACACAATAATTATACCCAGACGTACCTTTGTCGCGTGCGTGTATGTATGTATATAGGTACAGTATATGTACCCACGACACTGCGGGCACTATAACGGACTGCGGAACGGTGTTTCGATCGAGGACGTGTACCGTCCTGTAAATTAAAAAAAACAAAAAATATGCCGAAAACAAAATCAAAAAAAAAAAACAAAAAAACGAAAAGGAGGTAAAAATCGACGACATTTAGCTGCGCGGGTGTGTGTGTGTGTGTGTAGTTAATTCCGATGCTAACAGCTACACCCTCTGGTTCTCCACGCGTGTCGGTCATGTACATAGTCAATAGTATATAGTATATAATATATACGTATATACACACACACATATATATATATGTACATACACGTTTTAATATGCGAGCACTCGTTCGTACGTCTGTTACACGCCGCCGGAACACGGCAGACGAACACGGTTTCTCTCCCTCTCGCCGCCGCCGACGACAACGGCGGCAGCAACGGCAGCAGCAGCAGCAGCAGCTTTCTCCTTCTCTCGCCGCCGCCACGCCGTACACCCGTTCTATTTCCGACGCCCGCCCGCCTTCGGCTCGTCGCGACGGCGCGACATAAATCCGTCGTCCGGGTAATTTTTCGGAAAACCACTGGTCCCCGCGCGAAATCGGTGCCAAACGCCGTCGCCGCGTTGTTCGCACCTGGTACGTTCCTAACGACGCGCCGTGTGTGTCTTTTATAAGCCGCGCGTATTTTTACACACACACACGTCATATCGTATAAAGGTCGCTTCCTATAATTATAAAATACGCGTGTATACATGCGTGTGTGTGTGTGCGTGTGTATGTACCGCACACATGCCTACACGTACACGAGCTCACACCCGTGTACACGGCGCACACACACACACACGCACCGACTGCGGCTGCAGACGACGGGGCCAAGCGTTGTGTGATATCGTATCTTATATAGAGACATCAAAGACGCGGCCTGCGGCGGGAGGAGAGAACACGTGTGCGGTTTTATGTGTGAAATTTATGAATCCGGCATCGGACGGAATAATATTTGTTATAATTTTAATAATATTATTATTAGTGTGAATACTAATTACGTCCGTCGATGACGGAATACACGCGATCGTCTACGCGTTCCCCCCTCGCCCGCGTTCCACCTCCGGTCTCTTTGATTATTTATTATATATTATATTGTATAGATAGTTTATAGAATAATTACATTTTTATAACACAAAATTTAATTTTCTTGATGACTTAGAAAAAATATTAATTACATCTTCAATATCGATTTCTATATCTTTATGAGTGTGAATTAAAGCAAGACCATTTAATCTGTCCTCTCCCATTCTTGTTCTTGTCCATGTTTTTAACCGCCGAAGAGAAGAAAAACAACGTTCAGCAGATGATGTGCTTGCGGGTAACACAGATAATATTTGTATCAAAATTGAAATGCATGGATATAATAATTCTTCACAATACTCAAGTAAATCAATAGCTGTTTTAGGAATATCATCAGACTGAATTTTATTTTTATTTATCCAAAACTCATGCCATAATTCTATTTCTCCTGCCAATTTAATGTTAATACTGGTTACCTATATATTTAATGTTAATTACGCTTGTATACTCAACAATTTTATATGGATATGAATTTTTTTTTAGAGAACGGGGGGGGCGATCGCCCCGATCGCCCCCCCCTGGATCCGCCACTGATGATGATATACACGAAATGTAAATTTAGTACACACACACACACACACACACACACACACACACACACACACACACACACACACACACACACACACACACGGTGTCATAACAGCGGCGAGTTTGTGGTATAGACGTTGTACGAACGGAACGCCTTATGACACCACTTCTACGGCCGCTATATATATAAAACATATATTATATTATATATACATACATTATACGTGTACGGTCGCACACGTGTGCGAGCCGATTACATTATAAATCATTCGTCGACGATAATTCGGCAAATCTCATGTCCCGTTCGTCCTGCAAGGACCGTCGTCGTCGGCATAAGTCGGATCTCGCATAATAATAATAATAATAATTGTTATAACAATCGTAGGGATAATTTTGTGCGGATATTTTTGAACCGGGTTCGCGAACACGTGCAAACGCGGGTCGCACGGCGAATCGCCCGGGAAGCAGCTTCGAAAGATTGATTTACGTCGCGTACGGCGGAAGACGTCGCACGTTGATCGAAAGCGTTAATAATTTACCACGACGACGACGACGACAAGAGATCGAGTGCGCCGTGGCGGAAGTGACGAGATTTGCGTTTCGACCGCGAATACGAATGGGGAAAACGACAAAGAAGACTATCGCGATGTCCGACGAATCGATCCCCGTGGCTATGGGGTACCGAATCGCCGTCAAAATTCAAAAAAAGTTTAGGTCGTTAACGCTTAGTACGTTACACGGCGAGGTCACTCGTATTAATTGGTACCGCACGCAAGGGCGTCCGCAGGAATTTGTCAAAGAGGGCGGGGGGAAAGGTATTTTAATATTTTAATTTTTGTTTCATTATCTGCTTAGTGATAAAGTGCCTTATGGTTTTAGACGTGTTTTCTATCATATAGGTAGGGGACGTAAAAATTAATTTATTAACTATGTGTATAGTTAGAACGTTATAACTTAACCTTACAGTATTGATGTTAATATTAATTAATGTGCAACTTTAAATTAAAAAATGCCTTTTTTTTAAATAAATAAAATGTAATCAATAATCGTTGATTTTATATTTTATAGTATAGTATTTTAGTGTTTATTATCAATGAAATATGATACCAATGAAATCACGAGATCCTACTAAATATTCACTTTTAAAAGTCGAAACAGTGCATCGAAAACCGATGACTTAATACACCCATAAAGATTCACATAACATTTGTCGACTATGCGTCGACCGTGGCACTCAACGTTTCAAAAAAGTTTTTGATTTAAAAAAATATTTATTTTGAGATATTTTATACTACATATGATAATTGACGCATGAAAAATCCAAGGGGGGCATATGCCCCTACTTGCCCCTCCCTGCGGACGCCCTTCTCGCACGTACCTGTTTCGATGGCGTATTTAGGAATTTGTCAAGGGATGGGATTTCAAAAGAGACAAAAATTCAAATTAGGTGTGTCCAAACTCGATAAAACGCATAGACATTTTTCATACTCTTAATTATTTAATGAATCGTTAAGAGATTATACGTAACGTCAAAGATCGTTCCATTTCGTTACGATTGTGTCCAAAACACTTAGAATGAGTAGAAAAAACCCAGAGAAATCATTTACTGCATCACATCGCTGTAACCACCGATCAGTGTATACACAGCGGCTTCATTAGATTTTATAGTGGTCAGGTTTTTCTATTTTTCATAACAGAATTTAATTTCTTTTAGGATTATTAAAAAAAAAAAAAGTAAACGTCATTTCAATTATGCCCACACGCTTTCTTATCGGTTCAGTTCCACTAACCGTTGATACGGAGTACGGACAAGACGAATAAATGAACCAAATAATAAATTGTGTTTAAGATTATTTCCTGTTGAATTAATGGAAATTCGAACGTCGGATGTAATATTACCGAACAAATTATTAGTTATTAGTTAAAATATTAATACATGCCTTCAATATGTTTCGAATTAACGATGCAACATGATATTTAAATATGCCTATACCCACTTTACAGGTCACACTTTATTACAGTACGATGTTTATCAATTATTAATACGATCCAAGAACTTTTTTACCTTATCTCAATAGGAACCAGATGCGTATTATAAGAAAAATATCAATAATTTAAAGTCGGATATACAGTGTTATTGACGATATATTATATTATTGTTACAAAACGTTTTCGTTTATATAATCAACTGAGTATGAACCACGGGCATGGACCGTATTTTTTTTATTTTATTTTTTTTTATGTTTTTTTTATTATTTTTTTTTTTTTTTTACAAAATAAATCTACAGCCTATATACAAGTTTATAAAATAATAAGTAAATGTGACATAGGTACAGCTTACAAGACTTAAAAAACTCGAGGTAAGGGAGTGTCCAGTGGCACTAATTCCAATTGAAACTTAGAGGGGAGGTAACTTTATGAATATAAGTAGAACTAGGAATTATTGAATAAATCACTTGGCCATTTGCGTTTGAGACGAAGGAGTGGGTTATCAGGGATTGTACAAGAAGAGAGTTTAGATATTATGAGCCGGTGAGGATGGTTAAAGGTATTTTTATGAAATTTGTTGTAATGATGATTGTTATAACAGTAACCGTATTTTTAAAACTTTTTTATTTCAATAATAATTATAACAGTATTTATAACAGTAGAGTGATTTCGATAGTTATTTTATTCTGTATTTCTGTAATATTTACACAAACAGTATAATACAAAATAATTGTATGCAACAGTAAAAACCAATTCATGGGGGGGATCTATCCCCCAAATCCCCCACTCCATAAATACGCCACTGATCTATATACTTCTCGTGAAGTCGGTTTGGTACAGAAAACAGTATACGCCTACCAGATGCGATACGGCGACGCCAAAACATTGTCGGGAATCGAACACCACCCCGACGACGCGTCGTCATACGGTCATCGGCGGAATTGCATAGCGTAGAGCTAGGTTAACCTACACTTTCCGTTCTGCGTCGTCGAAATAGAAAACGTTTTTTTTCGTTCGTACCTACAACGATCATAACGTGCGTATCACTCGGCGTGCCTCAGCTTAGATCGCTTGCGAGCGGTACGCAAACCGTTTTTTTTTTTTTTTTTTAGCCGCGTGGAAAGACCGGGCGTCGGTTGTACGTTCCGTTTCCGCCCGCCGATTTCCACTGTCGTGTGGCCATAGCACTGTGAGATAGCGGCTCATTTCGTGTTTTCGAATAAGCTTTTAGGACACACTAAGCGATGTACAAAAAAAAAAGCGTTTTCCCGGAGGACACTATAGTAGTTAAACGCGTGATGGTATTCTTGAATTGCGAATTGTCAATGAATTGATCTTTTTTACCGTGTCTATGAATATTTCGTCACGTTTGAGTTTCTAGTGCATATTTTCAATGTTATGTAATAACAATTTTCAAAAAAAAAAATGTTTACTCGAAACCGTCAAGAACAAAAAAAAAAACAAAAAGAAATTAAAAAATTATTAAAAAAAAAAAATTACTCGTATAAGGTCAGTCTATAGAAAATAACTTGACCGATTTCAGATGAAATAGATAAAAATGTTGTTATGATAATTTTTTTTTTCGTATTATAATAGAAAATTATACACGTCAAATTTAATTTCTCGGTTTTAATTAGTCAGACATAAAAATTGTTTTAGAACATTATAATTGTGTATATTTAGAATTTTCGTTCGGCGTCGTGCACATTTCACGCATATTTTACTCCGAGCCGTTTAATGAACACACACACACTCGCAACATCGTTGTCAGATACGATGTAGATTACACATCGTGTGTGTTTTAACGTGCGAGTGTGTTTTCCACGTGTGTGTGTGTGTGTGTGTGTGTGTGTGTCTAGCCGACGTCGAAAACCCGTACGCCTTCCCGTGTGTGCGCGCGCGCGCGTCTGGGCGCGGATTGACAAGAGCCGGGTTAATCTACACACCCGCGCGGACACGACACTGTTCCGAGGTCGGATTTTTTCTCTCCCGTCCTTTTCGCCCTCTCCTCCCCCGGTCGTCATTACGCGCGCGTTTCGGGACGTGTTCTCGTGCGTGCGCGCAAAAACACTGTCGCGGCCGACGACGACGTTTTGTCATTACGACGATAATATTACAATATAATACATTACGTTTATTGTAAAATACCGCACACGTGCACACCACGTCGGACGGCTCTGCAGCCGTGGCGCGACGGTCCCGGAGTCGTTAACACCCGACCGTCACCGTCAAATCGTCAAATCGTTTTTCGAGGGGAGAGTGAGGAAAAAGAGAAGAGCAAAAAAAAAACACGACCGACACAACTACGTCGTCAAACGTATTTTTACGCGTTTTCGAGCAGCGAGTCGCGCGCCACGCCCGCCCGGTCGTCGACGGTTATTAGCGGCCGAAAAGCGTCACGTACCGCTGCGGCAGACGGGCGGGAAAAAGGACGTGGACGTCGCGTCGCGCAGGGCTAAACGGTCTGCGACCTCGGTCGGCATCGTAACGCATAATGTCCTAACGGCAGACGTCCCGCGTGCGACCGATGTGATTATCATTTATGACGTGTGTGCGTGACGAAAACGGCTGGTCGTCGCGGTCGGATTCAAGTCGATCGAATTGCAGGGCAAGGGCCGGTTGTTGAATTATTCTCAAATATTTACCTATACCTAAATCAGATTCGCACCGGATTATTATTAACATTTCTTTGATGTTTTCAAATAGCAGAAAACGTACCACTTACCAACTACATATTTGTTAAATAAAAATACGAAAATAGACATAATTAATACTGACCATTATTGTTATTTCGAGATAAAATTTATCTTTATCGTCTTGATAAGTTTACAACGAATTGTCGACCTTGATTCATGAAAAATATTCTCCAAAGCGCTTGATTTTCGATAAACCATCGAAATATGCACTAAAAGCTTTAAATATGGTCTTATAATCAAAAATATGCCCCTTAAACCAAAAAATGTCCAAACATGCAAAAACATGCGCTAAAAACTTTGAGTATTTCATCGAAAACGTTATGAAACGTATTTTGTACGTAACAAGTATACATACGATAAAGTTAATCAGAAAACATATGTAAATGCATGAAAGTCCTTGCTCTATATATTACTGACACGCTCCTCTGTTTTCTCTAGACCTTTCGTAAACAAAAAAAAAAGAAAAACAAAAAAACAAAAAAAAAAAACACGTTTCTTCCAATCGCTCTCTTCACCACGCCACGTGTGCGTCACGTCGAGAATCGGTCGAATCCGTTTTACGCGGCGACTTGAAAAAAAAAAAGAAAAGAAAAACAATAACATCCTCGGCGCGATTAGAGTATTCGCCGTAATAACACGTCTGTACGACAATATATTATAATAACGGCACCGCCGGCAGTGCATGATACAATAATATAGCGCATCCAGCAGACTCTGCAGCAGCATCAGCGACACAGCTCGTTTGTCACGAGTGATATTGTGCGAAATCTGTTTTCGAAAACACCGTTGTTCGTTATTATTATTATTATTATTATTATACGTTTCGCAGCACCCGTTTTAATTGTTTCCCTCTTTATTATTTATACAAACACATATACGTATATACATATTATAAATAATACACGAGCACGTTCTTTCAGTCATGCCGCCGTCCCGGTAAGTATACACATAATAAAAGTAAGTATATGTACACTGGAATTATACATTCGTATTATTATTATTATTATTATTGTTGTCGTCGGCGTGTACAATACGCACAGCAGAAATGGTCGTGTAATACAAGTAGTAGTAGTCGCAGAGATGACGGAAATTGCCGCTGCCGGGCAACTACTACTACTACTACTACTACTACTACTACTACTGTTGCTATACTGCTGCTACTACTAGTTTAGAGGAATATAATAACAATAATTATTATTATCCTGGCGGAGCGGCGGCGAGGGTGCTTGTATATATAGTGGTAGTACAAGACTCGCCGGCACAAGGCTCCGGGGCGAACTTTAATAACTACTACAATATACTCTCTGTTATATTATAATACGAGTGTGTGTGTGTGTGTGTGTGTGTGTGTGTGTGTGTGTGTGTTCGTGTGTCTGTTCGAATACGGGGGTCGGGGGTGTAACGGGATGGTAGAGGGGCGGAGGGTGAGCACCATTTCCATAAATTATCATAAACTCGGTGTTTAGCGTTAATATATATATTGTTCTTGATTTTATTGCCGCGGCACTGTGTATAATACGCGTGTAGTAGTTTCGACGTTAATGCTGAAATATTACTTTTTAAACCGTCGTCGCCGGAAACGATAGAATTTTCTTTCGATTTTCCCCGGACGAAAAACCCACTATCCTAGTCGCGACGCGCTCGACGTGTACGCGTCGATACTTTTTTCCCGCACCTCGCTGATAAATTATTAATTGTACTCTATACGTACGTGAACTAATACTATCCACCGGTCACCAGGGCCGGCGAGAACATTACCATGGTATAAATAGTAAATACGTATAATATGAACACCACTTTAATTCAATTACTTAAAGTTTGATGGCATGTGAATTGAATAAATATAATATTTGGTTTACATAAAATATTTTATTAATTGAAGGAAAAATAAAATCATACGCAAGCTATTTAATTTTCATTAACGCATAATTATACTAAGCCAAAGTGTTCCTTTTCTTGTCTTTTTTAAAGGTCTTCTTTTAGAGGTTTTTTAAAGGTTTTTTCTTGCATTTTTTTTTTTTTTATATAACCCGATAACATTTATAAACAGCACATTAGCGCACAATAAATAAAATCCAATTACATACATTGATCAATCTTGTACAATCAATATATAATAGACAAATATACAAAATCAAAACATACTACCTTGTCAAAATGGTATTTTTCAAAATAGCTCCTAAAATATACTGTCGAGCACTTTCCGTCATTTTATTCAAAAGTTATTTCATTTATTTGTACGAGACAAAAAAAAGTTTTTATTTAATAAAACATATTATTTATAATTACTTTTTGTGTTAATAGTAGAGACGATGGGCCCCTTCCAGAGGCCCGGGCCCCGGTACTCTGGCACCTCCTGCCCCACCCTCTTGCCGGCCCTGCCGATCACGGTACTGTTGAATATTGAATAGAAAATCGGTAGATCACACACGAAAATATCTAACAGAGTGGACGTATATTTTTGCCGTATATACGTACGAGTATATGTTCTTGATTCATAATCGCGAATGCGATTATTCTGAAACGGTTATTTTACGGGAAGTTATGTAATATTACACGGTACAGGTACGGCTCGTAAATTTACGGATTGCACGGTAGTAACTCTGATTAACAATGAATAATTAAAACAACTTAAAAAGAACAGACGTATTATTTATAATTTGTATGCCTAATAAATCCTAAATTTACATAAAATTGAATAAAAAAAATTATAATATGAACGTCATCGCGTGGAAACAAAAAATTTTTACGTATGCCATTTACTCTGAAAAAGCGGGACTTTCAAGGTTTTGAACTTATATTTTTCTGTCGCTCTGAATTAAGTATCTGCGATCACCTGCAAACGTCTCGGTTTAAAAAAATAAAAAATATGGAATATTTTTCAATTTTAAAAATTTCTAAAAATTTATAATTCATGGCGTTTGTAATTTATTTTTAAATAATACTCAATTATTTTCATGTTGTAGTTAAAAAAAAGTTTAAATATCACTAATTTTTTTTTTTTTTTGACTCATTATGAGTTTTAGAGAATTAGAAACTTTCGCGAAAAAAAACCTATTCAGGTTTTATATTTACTTATTTTTGCTCCGGTTTCACTATAAAAGAAATCACGGTAAGCCCTAGATGAAACTAGGAAAAAAAATTAGAATAAATAATTTTTAATTTTAAACGTTTGAAAATTAAATCACTAGGTACACAGTCATCGTTTCAACAGCGGAAAATATAATTTATTTAATTTAAATAATACATAATATTATGTATTGGAATATATTATGCAAACGTCGAGATAAAATAATACACTTAGAGTCGATTATTATATTATATTATAAACCTATGCCATACCACTATGTTCAGTACAATATTTGAGATGAGAAAAAAAAATCGTTAAAAACAATACGTCTCGTCGAAGTTATCTTAACTGTATTCGTACTACCGCAAAATATACCGACTTCTGCGTTAACAATTAAACGACATCGTGTACGTGACGCACGATCTGTGGATGCTGCAATAGTCGCATATATGCATTTGTTTCACGTCATATAATTAAAATTAAAATATAGCGAAAAACGCAGGTACCTATCGATTGTGCTCGGGATCAACGAACAGAACGAGTACTCATTCAAAACCAGAAATCGATAAAAATCGCGAGATGAATGAAATATAACTTGTTTTTTTTTTTTACATAAATAGTCGATGACAAAAAAAAAATCAGCGAGTACCGTGCAGGTGATCGTTTCGCGTCGGATTGGATTTTCAATAAAAACGTTCGGCCGAGTCCCCTCGACGACGATAAATTCAAGACGTACCTACACTTGTTGATCGTATACGGTGTGTTTTTAGGAAAAACACAAAACACGATCCGCGAACAAGATAATATTAATTATGACGTGGCCCGGTTACCGTGACCGGCCGAATTCATTGAGTCGATTCTTTTTTTTTTTTTTTTTTTTTGTCCGACCTACTTCATTGTTTGCCGAAGGTGTACACGTCCGTCCGTACGTCGATAACAGTGCGTTCCGATATCGGAATCGCAGCGGCCGATGTAATAATAATTACTATCATCAAGGATTGTTCTCGATAATAATTAACATTAATATACACGAACACAATAATAACAGTTATGTTCACTTAAAACGTTATTTTTCTTCCCGGTTAACCAGGTATGACGGCTAACACGTTAATTAAATAGAACCAACGAGACCGTATAATGTACACAGTACGCTTATCGTACACATTGTTGCGGGTAGGTACGTACCGACGAGCACCTAATAAAGAGAAAATATGTTTATACGTAATTATGATATTTTTAATAATATCTATACGCGTATAATACGCGTATATTATACGGTCATAACACGATTCCCGAGTGAAAACATTGTACCGTGCTTTTTAGTTGTTCGTGCGCAATTATTATATTTCACGTCGCTTACAACGTGTTGTTTTCGCATTTGCATTTTATGTACGGAAATTATCATGATCACTACACCACCGAGCCGTAATATATACGCGATTTAGGTTTAATTATCGAATTTTAAATTCTTACCGATTAGGTACCCGAGGAACATCACCTGCAGCGTGAATCATTAACACAGTAATACGGGTTTCCCCCTCCCCCCTCTCTAGGTAATTCGGTAAACGACGTTTTGGGCTGACGTGAAATTTGCGAGTGACAATAATTATTTGTGGTGCTAACGTGTCGTACAGAGGTGTATAATAACACGTCGTTTGCATATAAATTCTACCGCCGCTGCCGACTACGTTGTTGAATCTTCTTCTGCGCGTCAATAGAATTTAATCTTTACTCTTATGAATTCTCAGTTTTATCAGAAAGATCAGCAACAGGAAGAGAAGTGTGCGTTTTGTCGTTGACATTCGATAACATCATACCACGTACGCGCTGAAATTCTGTGAAAGAAACTTTTTATAAACAGGTATGGCAGTGAATGGATTTAAATTAAAAACAGATAAGCGTTATAATATAATATTATTCAAAATATTGATTTTAAATGTTATAGCACATTTAAAATCGGTGTTCCGACTAAAATCACAGATATATCTCAGATAAATATGTATTGAAAAACAAAATAAAATAATATTCACTTATAATAAATTACTATACTATATATTATCTATTAGTACCTATATAAATGTATAAATTGGTTGCCGATCAAAATTATATATTCTCGTGAATTATGCATGTGATGCAAACGTTATTACTTCGTAAATCAAAAATAGGCACATATTAAAAATGTAAATCGCCAACGGTTCGAAATGTTGTTGTATTATTATTTTTAGAGCAAAATATTAGTATGCGTACAATGGACGTATAAATTTAAATATTTTTCGAGTCCAGCGTGAGCGGATATTCGAACAGCACTTTCAGAAAATATATTCAAGTAGGCAATTTAAACGCGAGTATCGGCATTCAAAGAAAAAATAATTGATTTCCGATACAGATTGTGTGATTCATATCAAACGTATTATAAAACCATTAGGACTTACAACTGGCTTTTGAATTTACAGCGGTGGCAATGACTTCTCGTACGTTTACTTATTGTAGTTTTAGTAATGTTTTATTTAGTTTTTTAAATCGCGATTCTCTGATGTCGAAAAAATAGTCGCACATAAGCGAGAACAATTATTATTTTCAACACGATAGTGCGTACATTTATTATTTATATTTAAGTGTGAAAAAATGAGCGTTTGACATTGGTAACTGCAGGTATAGCTGAAATAGCTAAATGTTCACTGAAGAGTTAAGAAAGATCAATAAGTTTCTACGAATAAATCATTTTGATTAGACAAGATTACCCGTGTTTGGAATATTTTTAAGTAAGTATAATATAGGCAAGTATCCCATGGACGTTTATACTGTACGACTAAACCCTGTATAACGCAGTTTTGAATTTTGTTTTCTCGTGTAAAACTTAAACTCTAATAAACTATATTTTTATGAAAAAAATTATTTTATTTTGATTTTTAAGTTTCTTTAACGATGAATGATGACCACTATTTATAATATCATTACAAATCCAATGCTCTTCATGGGAAAAGTTGATAATTTAATTTATAACATCGAAAAAATAGTTAAACATTAAAAGTCGTACGATATGAAAAGGAAAGCGAGGATCATCTGTGAAAATGCATTGCCAGTTGCCTCTGCTCAGTTGCTCTAAATTAAAATTGAATTTACTATTATTTGGCGATAATTTAGTCCGATAATATAAATTTAATTAGGTATCAACATTTCCAAAAAAAATACTCTCTTTCATAATACTTTCTTATAAATAGTGGTTATACTATTTAGAGAAACAAAAAAAAAAAACAAAAATAAATAAATAAATAATTATTAACACGGTTAAAAAAATATAAAATTTTTTTTTTTCATAAATACATAGTTATATCTATGGTTCTGTTTGTGTTTTAAATATTGTACTTGAAAAATAATTCAAATTTGTACTTTACCCAAGGTCAAATCGCATTATGCAAATCGTTGTGTACATACGAGAATATTTGTTTGTTTTCAGATTTTTCTCAAATTAAACTTCATTATATAGTTTTCGTAGACGTTATTCGACTACAATAGCGAGGTAATTAATTTTCCATTGGTCTAGTTCTCATAACGGGTGTCCAAAATAATTCGGCAATCCGATCGCCGATTGTCTTTTTACCGAGATTGCATCAATCGCTTTTCACACGTCACGTGCCTATTGAAATCAAACCAGTTGTTCGAAACTTGGTTTTCGCGTGCGAGACCCTCTAAAACAGGAACGACTCGGGTCCCGCACGGTTCAGATCTTATCTCGAAGTGTATCGCCGCCGCCGCACACATCTTTATTCATGCTCGACACTCCCGGATTCGTCGGGAATTTCACTTGCTACAGCAGGGGTGTCCAACCCACGGCCTCAAGGCCCACCGTAAATTTTAATTTGCCCCTTTCTTCAATTTGTTTTCTTTGTAATTATTATAAATTAAAATACGTAAAATAGCTCGTAAATGGGGATTTCTACTCACTGATTGTTTCGGTAAAAGTATATAAATAAAATGTATTATTATTAAAAGTGTATGTGGCCCACAACCATTTCTACTCGCATCTACGTCGACCCGAGGCCCTATGGTCAATACACGGATTCGTTATTTTTCGATGACGAGCCCCAGCCACAAGCGCGCAGACAAAAAAAAATCTAGGAGAAAGGTTTATAACAAACTAAGAATAATAATTGAAAAACGTAACTGAGAAAGCTCTTCGCTGTTAGTGTAATATGTCCGTCGGTGTTTCTGTTAATTATTGTAAAAATTACTGAAAATACTCTGTGTATTAACAATACAAATCAACGTAATTTTCTAATGCTCACAAAATTGATTTTTTTTTGAAGAAAAATAAGACGTACTCAGCACTGCGTATGAGTATTCTTCGCTTAGTCACTGCTCAAACTAAATAACGGTAATGATTGTATATTTTAATATTGAACAAATAATTTATTTAGTTGAACGATTTCGATCAAAGCTTCAGTGTGAAAAAATAAATCGTTTTTTATTTATTTTTTTTTATTTTACTGTTTTTACATTTCAATCTAATATGTTAGTTTATAATGTCAGTATGATAATTTGCGGGTTTTTTCGTAACCAATCGTACGAGAATTTAGTTAATTTTTTATAACAAATTTAATCTAGAGTAACGGTGTATGCAGTATTATTAGTTAAGTATGCAAATAAAGTATGAATAAAGTCATAATATTACATTTTCAAAATTTTTTATCAAATATAAAAAATGTTATTGGAAATATACTTTCATAAAACAAGATATTTTCAATGTGTTATTTTCGGCCCAAAAATTATTGATATTTTTTGAAACTATTGCCGATTATGTATGTTGTTTATGGTGAACATTTCGAATTTATTGCAACGTCCTTTTTAAAGTCGTGTCTAAATTACTGAAATCGAACGTTTACAGCGGATGTTATCGTTTTTACTTGATTTTTCGGCAGTTTTTCTCACGATCGAAAGTATTGAAAAGAGAAAAAAATGGACATTAAAGTAGCATGTATACATGCGATTTCTGATCTGTAGATTTAAGTCAACTGTCGCCGTCGTCAACTCGTTTTTAGTTCTCGTTGATCATACGTATATATTGTTGTATATACCTACTACAGAACACCACATTTCTAGAATACCGCTTATTTTTGTCCTGCATTTGGCCAACAATAAAAAAAATGAATGTTATGAAATCCATAACTTGATTTTCGAAAAATGTTTGGGGGTTGACCCCCCCCCCGGCATATATGCATAACCAGTCATGTAGATTGTAGGTATACCGCTCGTTATGAATTATGACACATCCCACAGCTCCAAAGCGTCCGTAACGTATACAGTCAAAGTGTACAGCGAAATTGCTTTTATTTGATTATTCATACACGTCATGCACGACCAGTCGACAGGCATAAAGTTTCAGCTCGTCTCCAGCGCGTCACCGTCGCGCACACACTTGGGACACACTCGCCGCAGAGCGAGGAATTGTTAAAAAAAAGTCGATTCCGGTAGATTTTGGTAAAAACAGATAGCAGTCCTAGGGAATAGTAAAAGTACTGATGAAAATTCGCACTACACACGGGTTTTGGGTGCGTTGAGATGAAATAACTACGTGGGGAGGGGACATGGCCATACGGTTAAGATTAAAAACAAAAACTATTGACTGTAACGATTTTAATCATAAAATCTTTTATTAAAATAAAAAATTTCAACAAAATTTACAAAATTACAGTAAAAACTCAAACGTAAATAAAATAGTCTGGAGTTAATTTTCTTTTTTTTTTTTTTTATCGATCTTAAATCTTAATATAAAACAGCGGCTTCGTCGTACATTAATTTAACATTATCATAAAATTAATTTACATTGATATAATGAGCGTCCCCAGGGGGGGGGGATCTGGTCCTAACGCTTATCCGATCTGTCGAGGTATACGGTTTTTTTCCTCCTGTCCTCGTATTTTTGGCATTCGGTGACTATGTGTTTTACCGCGGTGTAGTTCACTATACACGTTTCGCATAAGGGTGGATCATTTTTTGTCATCAGGTGATTGTGTGTGATGATTGCATGACCTATTCGTTATACTTCAAATTCACGCGTAATCGTCGATTAAAAATTAAAAAAAAAAAAAATCATGACACATAAAAAATGTCAATCTTACAGGTCCGACGTTATCGCGAGTATTTTGTTTCGATACGATAGTGAAAAAAAAACGATAGCGAAACACTCGTCGAATTACCAAACGTTTGACATGACAGGTAACAGTGACAGATTTTCAGTATTCGCGACGATTATCATCGCGATCGTGTGGGTTTCGTTGCTCGTTTAAAACTTCGAATCGCGTCAAATCGATGTGATTTACAGTTAAATATTTTGCGAGTACGACGTAGTCTCATTATTAGTAGGTATTATAGGAGGTACACCCGCACGTTTCTCCTCCGGTCCGCAATAAACGCACCGCCGATTTCGGACTAAACAGAACTCGCCCGGACAGCGCTTTCGATATCCCACGGTCCTGCGGTTTTCGGTGGCGGCCGAAACGTCGGTCGGGCCAACGGACGCGTCGAGGCGGCGGCGTGAAGACGAGAGCGCGTGCGGAGCGTGTATACATTGTGTGTCGGGACCGACTCACTCGGTACGTGTACGAATATATCCTACACACACACACATAATATAAACCGCCTTATATGTGCTTGTAGTGTTTTAACAATACGTGTGCAGAGTGTGTGTGTGTGTGTGTGTGTTCCTACCGCCGCCGACCGGTTACACACTCGGAAACCATAATAATTAACCGGGTGGACGTGAATAAAATTATAACGTTCGGAAACGGACGGGGACACGCGCGTTCGGATTATTACTGTTCGTATAAGAAATATTATATTGTATTATTATTATTATTATTATTATTACTATTACTATTATTACTATTATCACGTCGCATTGTTATTCCGCGACCGTACGCGTGTGTAAATTTTGTATTATTACTATTATCATTATATTATTGTTATTATATTTTCGGCGATATATTTGTATACACACACACATGTATACGTTATTGTCCGTCCGTCCATCGACGCCGCCGTCGTCGTCATCGTCGTGTCCGCCGCCCCGTTTCTCCGCCGCGACCGCTAAGCATTGTACCCGAAATGGTTGTGCGCCGCCGACACATCGGGTCCGTGCGATCGTGACGCCGAAACGTTTTCGTGTGTCCGTACAACACACACACACACACACACACACACACGCACACACACACACACACACACACACTCACACACAAAATTTAATACCACGCGTGTACACACCGTCGTCGTCATCGCCCTTAATTGGCAATACCCGAACCGCACCGTACCCACCCGGTCGCCCGTCCGTGCGTGGCCAGTCAATCAACCCGCGCGCGCGCGTCTTATAAAACAGTCTTAACTATATTAATATTATACTTATATAAATAACGATATATATATATATTATACGACGCGTTACTATTGTGTTATCGTCGCACGAAGGCGCTTCTTCTGTGGCGCGCGCGTGTACGAGCGTAATAATATAAAAAATTCTGTACGAAAAAAAAAAAATACCCACACACATATATATACACGCACACGTCCTATTATATACGTCCTGCGCGCGTATCGTACATCGTATTTGTGCGTACGTCTATGAGTCTACTTATACGGCGGCGGCGGCGACGAGTTCATCGCCACCGCCGCCCGAAGTACACTCGGAGGAATATTAAACGAGAATCGGGCGCGATTATTCGGGTTTTTTTCTCACGAAGACTCCGTCCGTCGTCGCGTGCAGCCGAATACGGTCCCGTGATCGGCTCTCTCGTATTGATATCTCAATCGTTTCCCGGTGTATTATATATACACTGCATTCGAATCGAACGGTATTGCAGACTGCAGTGGGCGTACACTCTGCAGTGGCGCCGATGTCAGTTTTTAGAGGTATTGCAAAGCTCTTACACCCGACCAGAATAGGTCGAGTGACTGATCCTCGTGATTTTTCCTCCCGCCGAGTGGATCTAACCCAGTGTGTTTCGCAGCCTCGCCACACCCGCCCACCCACCCTTAACCCTCCGTTTATACACCTGGTAAGTGTTACACCGCTACTTCTCCGGGTCTCCGGGACCCGGTTTTCAAATTTTCTTCAAATTCGAATTTTATTCCACTTAAATTTCCAAATATGTTTCTAGAACAATTATTTTCAACAAATCTAACATGAAATAAACGATAACATAACAATACAAAACAATACAAATCACAATACATAACATTACGTTACAAAAATGTACACGACTTCAGATCTACGGTGGGTCTCACAGATCGATACAAAATAACACTATTATTACTATTATAGTACTACTGGACTGAATATTATCTATTGGTCCGATCTATTAATAAATAATTACTGCACGTGTTTACCGTTAAATGATGTAATCCTTTTCGACATCCTCCACCACGATCAAGGTACTCAGGATGACAGCACTTTACAGTATAGCCAACATAAGAAAAAACGTAATCTAATTTACAACTCGGTCTATTAGACCCAGTGTATTAACGAAGGGTTAACTGGTATCGCGACTTCAATAAAACCATAGACTGATCTATTGTACTCGTAAATATTTTTTATGTTTGACGGGAGTGTTTTAAAAAAAACATGCCAGCCAACATTGATCCTTTGCATAGAGAATTATATATACGACATTTATATTATGTCATACGAGCTAGTTGGTATACGTTATTATGGCGACGTCTCCAAAAACGAGCAACGTAACTCGATTTCTATCATTTTCGGTTTATTCAATAACATTTTATTCTATTATACTGTTTTCCACTGAAAATAGCTGTACTTAACTATAGCACGCAGTGGCGCCAAAGTCAGTTTTTAGATGTGTTGCAAAGCATTATAAGCATGCCTTCAAAGCGAGTATCCATACACCTAACCACAATAGGTTGAGCAACTTCCCCTCGTGTTTTTCCCTTCCGTCGAGTGGATCTAACCTAGTGTGTTTCGCAGCCACCCCACACCCGCCCCACCCACTCTTAACAGGTATCTCAACTTCAATACCTAGATATCGGTGCCTCTGACGGTACGCAAGGTACGTTATAAACAGAAAAATGATATAACATTCAAATATTGTGTTTTCGCCAAAATAGTAAGTATACAATGTTTATTTGATAATAATAACTGTGTTCATGAAAAAAACTTAAAATTTAAAATGCATAAATTATAAATCAACTTTAAACTGTCACGATGAAATCTTTTTAAAACTGAGTACCAAGCGTTCTTCTGCGTCGTCTCGTGGGGAACGTCGACGTACGTATACGATTTGAATTGGACAGTAATCACGACAATTCGAAAGACTCTGAATGAAAAGTACTTATCCATCCGGTCAAACGATTTCCATTATACTACTTGACTTGCAATACGTAATTTATATATATACATAGAACCTATTAATATATTTTATTACATTTGTTAAACAAACGTTTATTACTCCTCGGAATGAATTCGTTTGGTATTAAAGCCCGCGTAGATTACGAATGTTGTGATTATACAAAATCCACATAGCGTAACTCACTGTCATTGCACCGTACCACATATTGTGACCTATGTAGTATATCGTGTGGGTGTGTGTGTGTGTGTGTATGTACGTCTTTCTTGTGTTTACGAACAAAGCGTAGTTTTTAACGTTCAAACTGTTCCGTTCCACGATTACAAAATATGGTATATACACTACAGAAACGGATATAAAACTACTACCGTTGTTGAGTCACGTTCACGGTTTGTTTTCTACCAACGATCGAATGTGATGTCGGCACCCTGGCGTAGAGTATAGAAAAACCGACCAAACGCACGCGACTCGCACAGTCAAATGAAAACTGCCTGGATCGAGTTCGATGCTTCTGAGTTCATCCACCACAATATCTAGGACGGCACGAAGCAAACCAATACGAGTGAGTAT
Source organism: Therioaphis trifolii (assembly GCA_027580255.1). NCBI lineage: Eukaryota > Metazoa > Arthropoda > Insecta > Hemiptera > Aphididae > Therioaphis > Therioaphis trifolii. Next base: position 17,162,541 of record CM050408.1, read on the forward strand.
TGAAATTTTTCGAAGAAATTCAAGTGGATCAATTCACTGTAACGTTTCGAATAAGACGGGAGATGAAAACAAAAATTATATTGTCATATAATATTATTATCGTTTTATCGGAGAATGACGCGGATTGCCAATGTTGAACCGTCTTTTTCTTTATATTAAATTTAATACGATTGTGAATTATATTTTTTCTATTATATGTAATCATATGTTATTATAGCTTGTCATATTGTAAACGTAACCATTGGGCGCCAGCCCGTACTTCAAATAAATAAATAAAAAATAAAAATAAAAAAAATCGAATATATTACTATCGAAGCACTATCGGTAATATCGATATTAAGTTTAACCTAGTTACGTTATACTTATTGACTAAGCTTAAAATTATATTAATAATTGTTATTTTAACCTAATTAGATGGAACACATGTTTTTTGAATATTGCTTGTTGAATATTTTGTTTTACAATTTTACATAATATATGATTGTTTTCTTAACCTATGGTTATAATAGATTTAATTTTAATATTACCTATGATACAACAGTATCGATGTTTGTTTTGTATTATGATATTTTATGAAAATAAAAATCGGCTCGGGTCGCGACCGAAAGCTACCGCTGCAGCCCCGAACGGCGTACCGTGCCGACGACGGAACGAAAAGCGTACAAGAGACTGCACCGCGAGCCGTCGTGGGAACAATCATTATTATTACCGTTACGACGGGCACTTAATCCGCGGCCGGGAGTATGTGGCGTGCATATTATAACTCACGCGCGTCACCGCCCGTCGGGATCTCGTCAATAAAACACACGATAATAATAAATTAGTCGCTAACCGTCCGCCTGAAAAAGTTGCCGCTCCGAAGACGTACGGCGGCTCTTGGGCGTCGGTTTTACACAGACGTCGTGTTAACACGAAATCCGCGTCCTGGAAACGGGAGCCGTTTAAATATTTAAACGACGAATATTTCTCTCGGATCCTAAACGTTCGGTCGCCGCGTCGAGGTAAACTTTTCCACGCGTAAACTCGCGAGACACGCGCCGCGGTATAACCGTAGTAGGTAGTAGGTATAAAGCGTGTACGCGGAAGCCCGCACGGGCGAATCGGTTGAAAACAGGCCCGACGAGGAGAAGGAGGGGCAGTCAGGGCCGTAGCCCTAGGGCCCGGGCCTCGAAGAGGTCCCGGATCCGACCAAAGCCTAACCGGGTCCTACACTTCACCTAATTTTTAATATGAATATAAACATTTTTGAACAGTTTAATAAATCTGAATTTTTCTTTAAAAAATCAGTAAATAACGTACGTTTCTCCCGCCCCCCCCCCAAATTGGATTTTTGAAATTTTTTTTTTTACAAACATTTAGTACGTGATTTGTATGAATTTGTACGACCATTCCCGGAATTTGTACGGCATCGGAACTATGGTTAGTTAATACTAAAAATTAAATGCTGACCATAGGTATTGACCAACGATGAAGCGTGGATAATAAATCAGATAATATTATAGGTTTGTTCCAACACGGAATTTGGGATAAGTCACCGACTGATCCGTGATTGACTTACTGCGCATGCGTTCATATGGATTGATCACGGACTCTGAGCTCTGTTGGAACGCTTTTCGGATTTTCAATGATAATATGATATGAAATGTTTTTTTTAATTTTTTTTTTTTTATTTCTGTGGCGTGTTGTTGTTATTGCTGTTAATAAAAACTCAATGAGCGATATTGATGATACGGACGACTATCTCGAATCTAGTTGTTCATCTGACGACGGATTGAAATTAATTACTGTTCCTAAAAATAAAGAACAAACATAATATTACTATGTACATTGTACATACCTTCCATTTTAAATGTTTTACATTTATAATAATTATAATATATTTTATTTAAAAATTTGAATGGACCCCGTACGTACACGTGTACGAATTACGACCAAACGCGAACAAAGTACTGCATACTCGCATCACGACACTAACGTGCGTCCGCGTACACGTATGCTTCAAACGTATCTTGTGAGTTGTGTTCGGTGTATAATAATAATAATAATAATAATAATAATATATTCGCGACATGATCGACGCGACGCGGCGGCTTTGTGCGCGCGGTACCGACACGGAGAGTACGATTTAATCACGTCCGATTTTCAGTACGATATACGATTAATTCGATATACGATTTTACACCGTCGGTATTCATTAATTATACTCACATACAGACTTATATATATTTAATTCATAATTTTGATCTTTTTTTCGACTCCAATTACTAATCTGAAAAATTGTATTTATAATTTAAATCTTAATGTTTAATTTGATTCAATAAATATATTCAATTTTCCCCTCAATTGTTAATTTTTTTTTTTAGGCTTTTTACGAGCCATTTAGACTCTTGGCCGCCAAAACTAATTCCTTCCATCGTTCTCTATTGTATGCTTGTTCCCATTCCCCTCCAATTTCTTCTAATAATTCCTTGACGCTGTCCTTCCATCTTTTCCGTGGTCTTCCCCTTGGCCTCTTGCCTCTTATCATATAAGTCAATGCTCCTTTCAGTACACTTCCATCGGCTCAATTATTAATTTAGCAATATATTTATTTTTGAGTTTAAACTCACTGTACTCTTACCTTTTGGGGTGTTAAAATATTTATTTATTTAAATAAATATAAATATTATATATATATATATATATATATATATATATATATATATATATATATATATATATATATATAGAGTGTGTGTGTGTGTGTGTGTGTGTGTGTGTGTGTGTGTGTGTGTGTGTGTGTGTGTGTGTGTGTGTGTAAAAATACAGACCACACGACGGAAACAGGTGCAGGTTGAACCGGCCGTTTCGTCGGTCAGATCTGGCAAAAAAAAAAACAATTTTTCACCGGTCGTTAAATTTACATAAATATCGGTATACTGTTATGATGATTATGGATTTTTTCCACGTATGGTTTTCCATATAGTTTTGGTATATTAAATTAATGGTTGTCGTGAGGTGGCCACAGTGTGTATGTACAGATAAACCGACCGGAACCACCGATCGGGCTCGACAGACCTTTCTCGATTTCGATTGATTGAATGCAATAATCATTAAATGTTCTGACCCGTTTTGACTGGTCGGAGGCAGGTCGAGCTTTTAAAACTCGATTTTGCCGGGGTACTGCACGTGTACTCACGTGTTTATTTTTGTACGACGAGTGGTCAATAGTGTTGTTATGAAATATCATTGTCGGTAATTGAACCGACGAAATAGCAGGTGATTTGATGGGCGAGCGAGATTTCATCGCAAAAATTCAATTCAGGTATATACGCCTATATATTCAGGTATAGGTACTCGAGGAACGCTTCACTTATAGGAATTCTGCGCTTGAACGCGTACGTAATATATTATATAATATTTTATCATAATCGTAATAGTACGGCTATCGTACACGTGTAAGTATTAGGTATATAATTTGATGTACGATTCGGAAGGATTAAAACAGTAAAGTCATGCAGACCATTCGATATTTCAGTCACCGGTCCATTGATCAAGTGTGTGTATTATAATAGGTAGTATTAGTACAGTATTTTATTTTAAAATAGGCTGTAGCCCATAAGCACAAAATATGACCCAAACGCAATCCAAAAACGCAAAAATAAATATTCTATAAGCGCAAAAAAAAATTGTACAAAAATAAAGTGTATTTTATTAAAATATAGTCATTAAATTTAAGTTTGTGGTAATTATATAATGAATTTGAAAAAAATTTTTAAAAAAATTGGCCTGGTGTTGTTTAAGCACTCACGTTATCGTCAGTTAAGTATTATTACTAAACTTCAACTGAACTCAATCACTGTTGATTAATTTTTTGAATTTTAAAAATACCATATATTTAATTGAAATCAATAATTTTAAAATAGGACTTATAAGGTAACGGGTACAGTATTTATTTTCGCGCTTTTATCGCACTGCTGAGGTACAAAAGCGCAAAATGAATTTGCGCTTTTGGTCTATCGTAAAAAAAGACGATTTGCGCTTTTGGGTTTCACCGTAATTAGGTATATCATACGGGTAAGATTGTACGTATTAATAATTAATACGGGTGAAAAAAAAATCGTTTAATCCGATGCCCATGACAAAGTACACGATTTTAATTAAGAACGAACACGAATTGAACACGGTAGAAATACCTACGAACAACGCATCATCATATAGTAACTGCTTGTAACTACTATGTAATAGTGTTAATAACAATAATAATAATAATAATAATCATAAATAATAACATGTTTATATAGGCTGAGAATATAGTTTTACAGCTGGGCAACATTCTTCTAGGCGTGTGTTAATGAATAATAATTAGTAGTTAAATACCGGCACTATACGGAGTTTTTTGGCTAGTCATACGTCGGTGCTGTATAATATTATTATTTTACAGTGCACGTCCGTTTGAGAAATTCATGAAATTTTAATTCGTTACGAAATTCCACAGTGGCGCGAAAAATAAAACGATACATATAATAAACGAGTTTAATTTATAATAAGTAGGTACGTGTATTAATATGTACACACAGCGATCGTGTACCCATCATACGTGCGTAAGACCAAATAAATTACTATATTCGATCTATGGTAACGGCGCCATGACACTGTCACGCCATCGAAATACTACAAAACATACAAATTAAAAACGATAAAATCAGTGCATTTTTTAAGCTAGTAAACTGGGCTAGACAAAAATGTCGCCCAGTGAAAATATTTTGTCACCTAGTTGACTGTATTTTTAAAAACTGGGTTGTAAAAATTATAACAATGAGCATAAAATTCCATTACGTACTGCAAACAGTCGCCAATAACGATTCACGAGACGACTGCGACGGTTCACGTATTGACGGTATTGACAGTAGTTATTCAATATTTTTCTTGCAATGTGACGACGTCCGTAGACAGAGTAGTTAGGGTATTTTTATTTTCCATCCACTTTAAACCAATATCGAAACAAGTGATTACACTGGTAAGTATCTCGATAACTAGCAGATATTTATTAAAATAAAATATTGAATAATAAATATTGGATAATTTTGATGACCTAGGCGTTGTCGCTGAGTGAATCGGCGAGGACGTATGTACTCTGGTTGCACGTGAGAAACGTCAATCATAGTACGGGCTGTTTTAATCGAATTAGTTAATTATTTTACTTGTGTTTTAAAATATAATAAAAGTGTTTCCGACCTGAAAATCCGAGTATTATTTCAAAGTCTTTCTTCGTTCTTACCCTTAATATTGGAACAGTGCTCAGACCCACACACCTTAATAGTCAATGAGGTTTTTAATAACCGAATAGTGCTCCGGTTGTGGTGTCCTAATAGTCATTCCAATTTAAGAAACGAACGGAGAACGACAAAAACGCACACCGTCGTACCTCAAAGGTTAACAGTGCTAATCAGAATTTATTCTAGAGACAGTCATTAACCTGGAGTGTACGGGGGTAAGGTAAACAGTTGGTTTACCGCGTATCATCCGATACGGGTGATACCACAATACGTATGTTATATAATATGCTGCATTAGTATAATACATATCTTTTGAAAAAAATACATATAAATTATGATTTTATATTCAATAGTCAGCCCATCAGGTTTTTGCGTGTGTGAATCGTCACGTCACATCATTTTTACACGATGATATACTCGATATTGTCCCTTTTACGAAAAAAATTGTTGTCGCCCAGTGAAAAATCCTCAAAAAATGCACTGAATAAAACACTGTACAACGGCCGAATTGTGACTCCTCGCGTCAATTACGTACAGCTCGGCATTCGAGACCCTATAGTACTACCGGGCTTCGTAGATTTTTCTATATGTACAAAATAAAAATACGAGTTTTTCTTTAAACGCACCGCTCACCAGGATGATAATATGCTATTTGCAAATGAGCCGGCCTAACTTTACCACCTCCACGCTAATCAATATTAATGTACCGCAATATCCCTGTTACTGATTCATCATCTACGTTGGTCAGTCTTGCGTGTGTTTTTGATTCTATACTACTTGTTGATTTCATATCCTGTTTCTTTGTATCTTGTTTTCTACATCTCGCATAGTATTATAAACGTATTATATTATCAGTTCATTATTGTCAAATGTAAAATTTTGTAAATAACCTGTAAATCAACTTTGCCGAAAGCCGACTGGCGTTTATTATAAATAAATAAACAATCGAATCGCGATCTAAATTACATAGGATAAATTTACTGTTTTTACGTCGTCGTTTCAGAGGCTTTCTCCGTACAGCTGCGCACCTCGCCAGCGTCCTGTTTAGAATTCATATTGCGCCGAAGAAGATAATCCTATCAAGTAATATAAATTATGGGCAGTTGATCTTACACGTTTCAGTATACATACAATAATATATAATATCGGTCGAGTAAATAAATAACATAATATATGTTTATTTAAAACTATACGCGGACTACGGGTCGGTATGGTACATAATTCACAACAGACTATTTAGTAATTATACGGACAACTAATTTATCTATTTATTTTTTCTCTTGTAATCTTTCGTTTTTACGTTATTTCAATCTTTTATTTTGTTAGCCTCTGCTCTAGTTCATTAGTTTTATTAGCCCTTATTACATATTGTTAAATTATGTCTTTACTATTTATGCTAATAATAATAAACGGACTACGATGATGGTTAAAAACAGACAAATTTAATATTGTAGACGAAAAAAAAAAATCTTAAATAAATATTATATAAAAGTAAATAATTCGCTAAGTTATCTTCTTTGTTGCTGTCGTCTATAACGCTGTCGCATACGGCGATGGCCGAAAATAATATCTCTTAACAAGGAACACGATATTATGTTATAGTATATGCAGCACTAATATAAATCTCCACTGTAAAATCGACACGAAACGTCAGTATTTGTTATGTACAAATTACGTTAGTTTTGTATCAACGCGTGTGAAGGTTTAGTGTTCACACGGAATTAAAGTGAATGTATAACACACGACTTCGTGTAGATACGATCATTTATAATATACCAATGATCGTATATACCGATGATGTGATATTGAGTGTCAGAATTTGATATTTCACGTGGTTCGTTATCGTCTATCGATCGTATCGTTTGAAATAATTAAGGCTACGCTTTTAATAATTTATCCCTAGACGAACGGAATCGGAGTTTCGGTGTGAGATCAGTCATCCGCGAGCGTCGTCGGTTCGATAATTCCTATTTTGTATCCTCCCGCTATTTTTCGATTGCATTAGATGATTCTAAGCAACATAGGCGTATCGCGATGAATTCGAATTTGGGGGGGGGGGGCTATAGCCGTTTTTTTATTGTGGTATACACACACTAGTACTTATCGACGACGCTGCCGAAACTTCTTGTGAATTAATTCGGCAATACAAATTACTTTGGCATAGGGGCTATAGCTTATAATGATTCGGGTACACCACATAATACATACAATTCTAAATATGTAACTAAACAAAAATTTAAAGGAACAAAATATAAAGGGCTAAAGAAGCAAATTTTGAAGTGTAATATAAATAAATTATATACCATATTCCATATTATCAAATACATATCATATACTTGAATTAAATATATGTATATTATATATTTATAACTGAATAATATAAAATTTGAATCGTCAAATAAAATATATTACCAACATAATAAATGAAAATATTATATTCTTTGCATACGGATATGAAAATAATTAATATTTTTATATAAAAAGTTTCCAATTTTCATAGACGGACCATGGACGGATAAAATACTAAATGTTTACACATAGAGTTAAACATAAATCTGGAGGGGCTTAACATAATTCTGGGGGGAGGCTATAGCCCCTTTAGTCCCCCCCAATTTTACGCCTATGCTAAGCAGTGATTGCTATCGTTTGTTTACGCGTTGTACGTTTTATTAAAATAACGAATTCGACGCGATCTTAGGGCTATTAATGTTATAAACTGTTGGGACGTTTGCAAAATCAACGACGATTATATTTTAAACCATGAAGGCGGTCAACAACGAGCGCAAGGTGTTCACGAGAGCGGAGAGGGTGATGCGAACCTTACGTCGATTCGACTGGTATTACATAACATTTTAACGTGAATTTTTACATTTATGTAGAATACATATTCTATTGTACTTGTTGCATATTAAAATACTGGTATTTTTTTATTTTTTTATTTTTTTTTTTTTTTTTTGTACGAGCATGTGTGTTTATATTTTTTTTCTCGGGACCATCGTTTCGTTAATTAGTCGCTGCACACTGGAATACATTATAAATATCGTTATGTGTTACCCATGTACGTATAGGCGTACCTACTCAAAGCCTGGCATGTTTTGACATCGTATATACAATGTGCAACAACATAATATTTTACACACACACACACACACACACACACACTCACATGTACGTTCTTACAAAGTAGTCGACTTCTTGTGCGATTCGATCCGTCAGTATACAATAATTACGACCCGGGTTTTCGCGAGTGAATTACTCCGTCCGGGGTCTTTTTATGTTTAAAAGTATTTGATAACGAGCTCATTTTCATCCTTCGAAACGTGTTGGTTTTTGTTCATCGTACAACGTACGGCGGCGTGTTTACGTATAAACGACAAGGAAACCGCCGTTTTACCAGGTTTTTCGTCATAACTATGGTACACAAATCGCGCTTTCGACGAGCGTTCTTATTTGAAAAATATCATTTGCGACATTGAGCAGTACGTCTGCAGGCGCATAGTGTTTTTTAGAATCTCGTCACACTTGTAACCCGCGGCTCGTCACCGGGAATCAAAAAGAGCTGAGCTGAGAGTTTACTTCGACGAACCGGACATGACAATTTCGGAGACGTTATTGATGCAGCCAAAAACCGAAACGTTTTTAATACCGTAGAATGGGGTTACTTTGATAATTTTTATACTATTTTTTTTTTTTAGTTTTATTTTAATTTTACTAATGTTATGATATAGAAGTATTTATTTTGTTTTCATTAGCTTACCTCAAATATATATTTCTCTACGATAAACAATGAACATTTTTTTTTTTTGTTTTTTTTTAACACTTGTTTTTTTTTCAAGTTGAATGTAGCTATCAATATTTGACAAAATGCGAGGTTACTTTGATACCCCCCCCCCCATTTTTTTCATTGAATCAAATGGTATGCCAAGTAAACTATCTATTCTATCAACACTAAGAGAGAGAAAGAGAGTTATACATAAATAAATAATAAATATATTTATATATATAAATTTATATAAATACAAAGAGAGAGAGAGAGAGAGAGAGAGAGGCGTACTGCACAATTAAATCGGTGCGTTCTGTTTATTTGTACATCTTGCACGTACATAAATACATTGATAATATGTGCGAGCGTTTAAACGTATATAATGCAGTAATGTATACGTTTAGGAAACTCTCGGTACGCCGCCGTTTGTTTAATTACTTTTTACCGTCGCGCGCGGTCGTTAAACTCCAGTCGAGTGCGCGCGTTAAAATATCGTTATTATATTATTTACACTGTTGTAGGTAGGTGGTATATCACACACACACACACACACACACACACACACACACACACACACACACACACACACACACACACACACACACACACACACACACGCACACACACACACATACACACACGCACGCACGCAACTCTCGTATAACGATTTAAAAGGCGCGCTCGTGCCGGCTGTCGTATCTCATAAAACGGTCTGGGTAATATTTACAACTACCGTGTCGGACGCCTGCACTCGTGGAAATCGAGAAAAACGACATTTGTCCGAAACGTTATACGCGTACATCACGTCGTACAGAGCAGGGTCCTGAACTCCTGCAAAGATGGTTCAAGACAAAGTGGATAGATATCACATGTTTAATCAATTTCGAAACGTCTTTATCCTATAAAACGATTTCAAATGAGGCGGGTCGCCGCGTCACCCCTCTTAAACTCACAAATGCGTTTTCGAATGTAGGTCCACGGCAGATTTCGTTGAAGTGGTCGCTCTGAACACACGTCGAATTACGTATTATAACAAGACATCGGTACCCCGAAATATCGGTCTCAAAACTCGTCGAAGTGAATTATTCGATCTAATCGTCTAAAAGCTAAGTACGCCACTGCGTATACCTATACGTACCCGTCGTCATTTATTTATTTCGTACGGCTATTCAACACAAATCAACTTATTGTCAAAAACTAAAACAATACGTATCGTAATAAAGATATAAACGTATAAAGTTAGAACTTGAATAGAATAACAATTAGTCAAAAATCATATATGTTACAAGTAGATCGTTGTTTCGACGTGGGTTATAAATACAGTAGAAGCCGTTTATTAGAAACGCGGATAATTGACACAATCGCATTATTGAAACAAAATGTCCCGGGACGGAACGGCCGTGTATTAGAACATTGAAAATAAATCGGAATATTGAAACATCACATCGGTTGTTTGAAACAAATTAAGCCACATTTTAGAAGCTTTTAGGCAATTGTAGAAGCTCTAAATGTCCTCAGAAAGGTCGTTCAGCATCGTGCGAATGAAATAGGTTTTGAACAGCATTACTCGTATGAAAATATGGTCATGGAGTTACTCGACGCAAAAAACAAACTAAGATAGATAAATTTTTTAAATAATATAGGAAAATATATACGTTTGAACATACTTTTTTAAATTATACAATATACATACATAGATAAATATACATATTATACATACATAGTTAAATATGCATAAATACATATATTTTTCATTTTTTTTTTCATAGTACAAATCAAGCCAATCGCTTATTAGAAACAATTCCGGGGCATGGCAGAAACCTACGGGTGCCCCAATAGAAATTCTGCCAAACTGGCATCCGAACTGTAGACCCTAGAGTCTACACTCCCGGATAACTATGTCATATAAAAAAAAAAAAAAAAAAAATAGACAGATTTCGCGAGGTTCGTAATCCAGGTAATTGCTTCTGCAGCTGTCGCTGCATGCAGGCCTTCGAAACCTTGATTGAATTTTCTATTTTGGCATTCTACTACTTAGCGATTTATCGTGTTCGATCACCTGTTTCGCAGTCACTGCACGTTGGTTTATCTCGGAACCCCCGCTTATGTAGGAGGCAGCCACACCGACCTGCATGTCCTGTCCGTAGTCTATTTGGCGAAGACCTGCAGATGCATCGAGGAAGATTCATTCCTAGAACTTCATTATTAGGGTCACAAATTAACTGCTCCATCGCAACAACGCGACATCGTGGCTATAATGCCCGCGTATATATGGTATATAATTTATATTATATACTGTACGACCCGCGCGCGAGTTTGCCGGGCTCGTCGCGTGCGACCGGAATATTGATTTGCCGCGGACTGGTGCGCGTCGTGTACGTATTGTACTACCAGCGTAACAGGTACATCGCGCGCATAATCAAAGTCTCCGGAGCGACGACGCGGACGGACGAGAACAAAAATGAAAACACACGACGTACGTACGAGTACATATAAATATGTTTATAGGTACGTGCGTGCGACAATAATATATATAATAAATTGAAAAATATCATTGTTCGAGATCTCACCGCGCGGCCGCACGGCGTCCGGTAACATCCGCGAGCGCGCGCGTATATCTACATTTATGTACCGACCTATTACTTGTGTGTGTGTATACAATAATAATATATGTTTGATATAGCTACGGGCTCGTCGAACGACGACGACGACGACGACCAAGACGACCGAGACGGCTACTCGGGTCGTGCCCGTCTTACGTCTCCATCCGTCCGTTACGTTGGTTTTATGTATGTGTGACAAACACACACACACACACACACTTGTATGTATAAATATAATAATATTCCTCTGAGCCGGTCGTCCGAGTCGTCCGAGTCGTCAGGTACGTCTGAATTCAGGCCATCGTACTGGAATCGATGGAACAATGGACCGGCGGCGGTATAGAATATACCTGCCTGCGCTGCCCACCCACCGACTGTCAACTAATGAAGACATAATTTCTACTTATATATATGTATATATATACTCACGTCCTCATGTGCCCCGACAAAGATCCCACGCGCGCTCTCGCTCTCGTCGTCGTCGTCGTCGTATACCCGAAGCACCGGGTATATATATATAATATGTACGTGTGTGTATACGTCCAGCGACGTTCGATCGACGTGTATATAATATATTGCTGTAACATATATTATTATTATTATACCATGATATCTATTATTGTTGTCGTACACCGGATAGGGGCGGAGGAGTGTGCGGGACACGTATATGTGTGTTTGTGTGTGTGTGTGTGTGTGTGTGTGTGTGTGTGTGCGCGCACAGATCGTCGCGAGCTGACGATCCGCCGCCGACGAGGACATGACTGATGGGACCCGGTTCCGAGTACTCGGAATCTGAACGGATGGAAACGGCAGAGAAAAAAAAATTACACGGACGTACACGGTCGTCTGCGATTTTTTATTTTTTATTTATTTTTTTTTTTTTGCTACGTCTCTTTCCGCGTCGTAGCTCTCGTACATTAGGGATGGGGGGGGGAGAGGAAAAAACGGCGCACACGGCGAACCGCCGTTTCGCATAAAGATATAATTAAACGGTTTCGATTGATGTATTGCTGCTGCACGGCGCACCCGCCAACGTGTATATTCTTATTCTTGTACGTATAATATATATATATATATATATATATATATATATATATATATATATATATATATGTACAATGATTTAGACACTATATTACATAATATATATATATCTAGGTATATATTATAGCGTCTACTCGTCAACTGAATCGAACAATACGTTAAATAGAAAAAAAAAACTACAGCATAATCAAACAGAGATACGCGTGCGGCAGTGTCTCTCAGCGGGCTACTTTCAGAAGATGGTGCGAAAACGACCCCCTCCCCCGAAATTTGTTCACCCAGGCACGGCTCAAGCGATTTTACACACCTAGGCAAATTTAAGTTTTGCCACCACTTATACATGTAAATACTATATCAAATTTTTTTTTTCACATAAATACTACTAAAATATAGTTAATTCTCAGTTCATTATATTTATTCGTATAAAGTTAATAATTTATTAGATTGATATATTCATATAGAAGTAAATCACTACTAATTTTATAAAAAAAAACAATTTAAAAATACTTGTACTACAATATAAAAGTTAATAAAAACATAATATAAATGTTAACATCGTACTAGAACTTGAATTTTCTGGCTTTTGCATTAGCGAAATCAGATACGACTTATTCTTGATGTAAGTAAGGAATCTTTAAAAAAATTATCTGATATACAAAAATGTTAAATGCCGCCCCTGAAAAATGCCGCCCTAGGTGTGGGCCTATATCGCCTACCCCTTGAGCCGGGCCTGTGTGCATCATACACATTCCTACAGAATTTGGGTTAGACGACGTCGAACGATAATATTGTTGTGTGTATCTTTTTTTATATTAATTTATAGTTTATATTCATTTTGAAATCACAAAGTGTAGTGAGTGTGTGTGTGTGAGAGAGAGAGAGAGAGAGAGAGAGAGAGAGAGAGAGAGAGAGAGAGAGTAAAAAAGAGAGTGTTGTGTTATACTAATAATATGAATGTATGACATTTTATTTTCGGTTGATATTCGACGTTGTTATATACGACGAAAAGACTTGGGTAAATACCGACGGACGACCGAGGCTACTCTTATAATAATACCGTGTGTAAACATAAAAATTACTAACACGACTCTTGTTTTATCAATTATTATATAGGTTCTTTGAATTCTACAATATCTGATCACGTTTAAATAAAGCAGGGTGTATAGTTTATTCCGGTACTCAGTCGTATAATTGAGGTATAATGTTATTCATTGACATAGGAACTGGATAATCGAGAAAATCGCTAATCACCTCAATAAATACCTACGTACCAACGGCCAAGGAAAGATTATTATTGATCCTGTTGTAAAGAGGTATTGTAAATCTTAATTACCCGGTCGCGCACGTGTACCACGCGTACAGATCGCGGTACGGACGAGATCAGGTTCTTCGTCCCGTCCGTCGTTGAACAAGTTTTCACTCGACTTTACGATTTTTGAAAATCTTTGAAGATAGTTTTCACCGAATTAATACGGCAGGAAAAAGTTGTGTGAAAACGGTTCCGACCCTCGAAAAGAAACTATTAATACAGTAATACGTCGCTAATATTAACGATATCATGACTGTTTTCACTTGCCTATTTATGATGTTTATTTAGGTCATCGTCGTCATCGAAATTCAATGACGGAAAAAAGGACAGAACACGGTTTGAAAAAAAAATCGACGATAACAATTGATATTACCACCCGTATATTAATATATTGATATATTTATATAATTTATTGTTTGGTAGATAAAGTAAAATATAATAAAAGTATTCTTATTTTTTATCAATTACCCAATGTTGCTCAGTAGTAGTCGTCAGAATATAATAACGAATCAGGTTTTTTTTAAATAACCAAACGTGCTTTTTTTAAATGTTTTTTTCATTTACGACGTTTTGATTTTCCTAGTTCTTACAAAATATTATACCGCTAGATTTGTTTCGGACGTCCTCTTTATTATATAATATAGAAGGTCCGTGGTACAGTAAGAAACGTGGCAGAGTAGTGCAGAGCAACCGGAACGAACACTCGTCGCGATTTGTGTTAACGGTGATCGAAAACTGAACGATAAACGATTTGAAATCGATTTGTTCGGAGCAAAATGTTTATATTAGATAGAAACTAATTTATTTTAAATTATTCATAATATATGACGTATACGTGTCAGATGATTAAATATTTGATACTTTGTTTTTGTTTTTTTTTTTTTTTGTCACTCAAATACGTTGACGACCGACGACGAAATTAAATTGTTTATTATATAAACACAGCTCGTTTGAACCGTCGTTTATATCACTGTAAATATAACTGGCTGTTTTAGGTTATAATACTCGTCGAGTTTAATGCGTATTCTGCACGGAATTCTGCAGATACGATATACGTAGGTATAACGTGACGGCCATAAATTTAAAAATAATTAAAAAGTATATACAAATTCAGTGGTGTAAGGTCCGTAGTGAATAACGACTTTTAAAAAACTTTTCTAAAAAGAGTATCTACCTACTTCGAAAAATTTACCGACCAATGTTAACGTTTTAAAACCATAAATGTGTTTACACGCGTACGGTTTACTCTGCTTTTATATTATATATATATTAACAGCGGTTTTACGAAAATCCGATACGTAAATCGAAAGAAAAAAAAAGATCAATTCGATCGACCGTTGTAAAACGCCCAACTGTAAAAACGTAAATACAAATAAGACGTATTTTATCATTCGCACGTCGAAGAATCGATATTTACAATCGTGCTACAATAACTGTACGGTCACGTTACAAGATAATAATTTTTCGGTAAATTTAATACGAAAAAAACTGTATAGTATTATAACGTTTCGTCGAACACACCGAGCGCCATTATCGCGTTAGGTCGAGTGTGTATACATCACGGTCGCCGGTACACGTTTTCGATTGTTACATATACGTGCACACACGGTATATATAAATCATAGACCTTATACTACCGCCTATTGCCGACCCATGTTGTAAATTATAATCGATAATATTATTTATTTATAGACGTGAAAACTATATAATATTCTCATCACTCACGCACTGGCGATATAAACTATTATAATACTATTTATTACTTTACGATTGATAATTATTGATCATTCATTGTTATAATATCACCTAGGTATCAACTAGGACCCACCCCGTACACACATAAAACCAAATCGTATTTGGGGGGGGGCAAGTTCCCCCCCTGCTCCCGGGGATTCGCGGCTCTGCGCACGACCTATATACGCGCGTGTACGTGTAATGTACACGGCGGCGGCGGCACCACGAGCGCAGCAGCGTCGTCGAGGAGCTCGGCGGCGGCGGCGGCTGAAGGGGTGGCGGCTTAGAGGAGAAGAGGTCTGTTGTAATAACGCGCAATTCGGCTAGAGATTAGACCGCTTACAACGTACACACGGCGTATACTTATACACATATACATAATATATATACAATATATACACACCGACGACGCGGACGCGACGGGTTGTGTTACTACACAGCTACTACACTGAATTATATTATGTATATAGTATATATAGTATGTATATAATGTGTATGTATGTATATACGCTCTGTAAGTGAATTTTCTCATTTACGCCGAGGTTTAACAACGCCCCTACGGTTTATTCCACTGACAGGGCGGCGATTTTTCATTCTTATCGCGACGCGAGACTGTTGTTTTTTTTTTTATTTCACAAAAAAAAATCTATAACGGTATACAACAACAGCAGCAGCAGCAGCAGCCACCGCCGCAGCAGTATATATACACCGTTGTAAATTTTACAAATCTCTCTCGGTCTCTCTCTCTCTCTCTCTCTCTCTCTCTCTCTCTCTCTCTCTCTCACTCTCTCTCTCTCTCGGTCTCTCTTTTTCTCTCATTCTCTCTCTCTCTCACTCGTTCTCTCTCTTTCTCTCCGTTTCTCTTCGCACCGTACGATGTAAATTGTACGGTAAATATATAATACGAGTATATACAAGCTTTATACCTTCGAAGTGTTATATGCTTTAATAGATTGTGCAGAGTAGCAATACAACATGATAATATTATACCGGCGCTTTATATATATAACAATATGCTACTACACTGTGTACACATAATTATTGTATTAGACAACACTGCGGACGATGTTTTATGCAAATAAACGATTAAATATTGATCAGTAATATCGAAGGATTTACACGTGTAAACCTATATACTCACAATAACAAATATAGATTTTTCGTCGCGCCATTGTTTATATTATTACATCGGTAGATAATTTCTATCTCATAATAATAATAATCGTTGTTTACTAAATCACATATTTATGTTGTATTTAATTGGGGGGGGGCTGTCCTTCGTTCATTTCGTTCGCCAACTTTCAAACCTGCAGGTTTTGGCCTATAATCAACAATAGTATGACGGTAAACTAAAAAAAAAAATTGCAAAAAAAAAAAAAATAACAGTGTATTGTAACGATTCATGAATACAGAATAAATTATCTGGCTAAAACTCTGTATTTCTTGTTTACTGTTATATGTATACAAAAGACAAGCGTCCAAAACTTTTTTGTGATATAGATATTTGTTGATATAGAAAGATTTAATTTCATTTATTATTCCGCGAATATATATAAACCCTGACGATTTTGATGTTTTTATTTTATTGCATAATAATTTATTATAACGTTTGTTTTATAAGTACTCGCCACTTCCTAGAATGCAGATTTCAGAGCACGACTACAAATATAAGTTTTGAACAATTTTCTTTTTATTGCATCCGATAAAACAAGTCCAAAGTCGACACACTTAATGTGACTACTCACATACAATCATACTAAACTTGCACGTAAACTATGTATGCATACCGTTATTGCATCGACGCGTTTTCAAAAAGCTCTCACGAGAAACCGAGGGGTGAGAATATTCGAAGGTGTATCCTACGTTTTATATGAAACATTGTAGAAATGCTTATTTTGATTCGATGAAAAAATAAAAAAGGAAAAATAGACCGTTTTAATGTTTATATTAAAGGCGTGGTTATAGAACTGTTTTAAAATAATTCCTATGTATTGATAATATAAATAATTTCGAGTTCAGGTTATAGATATATAGGTTATAAACCAGAGGTATTCAAACTTTTTCATCCCACGGCTCCTTTGTGTCTTCACAAAATGTTGACGGCTCCCAAATTATAAATGACAAAAAGTATTTTTAGGTATATTGTATGTAATTTATTTTTATAATGTATTTATCATATGACGTATAAAATTTTAGTAGTTTTAATGTAGAAAAAATTGTAATTAAATATTTCGTGTTTAGTCTTAGTAAATATCAATCAATAGAAAAATCGATTAATATTACTTAATACTACATTTTTAGTGAGATGGATGAGCTTGTTTATGCTTCATAATATGTTCAAATCGTGGCTCAAGTTTTACATGAATATTCCTAACCTAAATAAACACACCGTTTTTGGTTACTCATAATTTATCAATATATACAATAAATTTGGTATAAAAAGCCTTAAATAAAAAAAAAAAGTATATATATATACTATATATGTATTGGTCTTCAATTAAAAGACGCGGCTCCCTTCGACAATTTCCGTGACGCCCCTGGGAGCCGCGACGCACAGTTTGAATAGCCCTGTAATAGACTATAGTCCGAGAAATTTCGCTCTAAATTATTCTGAAAACTAAATGCAAAATATCGACTTCAAACCGTTTTTTACCGTTCACTGCTCAAAGTACGGGCGATTCGGACTGTGATTCGGATCTAACCCCCGACGCCATCTCAAACGTATAGGTAAACCTGTACACAACATTATACGTGTCCGCCGCATTAAAACACACGTCTACAGCTTACACGCACACGAGTACGCACGCAAAATCATCGTGTACACACTGTAACGTGTTTTAATAGGCCGGCGCTGGAATCCGTCAGGACGTCGTCGTGTACATACGTAGACATACGTACGTATACCCGCGTGATGTACGTACGATGTGTTGGTACTTACGGCGCGCGGCGCATAATAACATTATAATATCAAAAGATTATTATATATTCGCCCGAGGAAATTGTTTTATGGCCGCTTAAGAAACACGAGTACGCACTTGGCATGAATTATTATTATTATTATTATTACACGCTGCACGGGTATACCTGTATAATAATAATACGTGTATATAATAATATGTATGTATATACGTATAATGTGCGCGTTTCGTTTTCGTGTCGCGCCGCGACGTGCTAGGCGATTCATCGAGGCACCCCGGACACGCACAGCGCATAAAAAAAAAAAAAAATAAATAAATAAATAAAAAAAACGAAAAAAAATTTACTGCTCCCATTAAACCGTATAAACCGTATAATAGTAATAGTAATAATAATAATAATAATACTATATTATTTATATGTATACGGGCCCGGGGAGACGGTAAATTTATTCGAGTGCGAGTGGGCCCGCGGAGTAAACTTGGTTAATTTGTCGCGCGCGGCTAATTCGCGAGACGCGAGACACGCCGACGACGGGGCTCAACGACGTGGCCCGACTGGACGGAGGGGGTCGCGTACGTGCATATATTATAATGTTATAATTATCACTATTATTATTATTATTATACTCGAGCGCGGAGATTTATATTCGAGCGGTCGTATTTTATTTTCACTTTTATTTTCATTTTTTCATTTTTTGCCTACCCGTCGTCTCTAGATTCCGTCGCCGTTTCGTAAATAAAAGACAGAAAAATATATATTATTATTATTTTTATTATTATTCTTTTTTTTAATGAATAAAAACTATTCTTTACCGCAGAGTTGGCGGCATTCCCGTGCACCTCCTTAATGGGAACTTACTGCGCTCGCTGCACTCTTTTTTTTTGTTTTTTGTTTTTTTTTTTTTTGTTTTTAATCGCACGTGGCTCCAACGAAAACTTTACGGCGCCTGTAACAATATTTTCTTATTAGAACCGTACGACGTATCGCATTGCGTGTTGCGCGCGCCCACGGCCGTTTACACGACGACGGTGCGTTCATATAACCCAACGGTCGGCAACTGGCGGAAGGCAGTGATCTGGACCGTCGACACATCTTTCTTTGATAGTTTAATAAGTACATTATTTCAATTTCCATCGTGGTTATTGAAAAAGACTTCGTTTTGTAAAACAGTTTTTTTTTTTGTAAACGAGTAGAGAACAAAGTTAACGGATTCTCACCTTGAGCCTATTGAGAACATATTTCGTATTAGATGTTCTACAAGAGTTCCCGATTTCAAGTTACTAGCCAAAGACAAGAAATGCGATTTCTCGCAATATAACATCACAAGACATGTTAACTCTTGAAATAATTTTAACATTTTAGTAATAACTATTGAATAATGTTGAATAAAATTAATTTTTTTTTCTCTACGGACCCCGTTTACGTATTATTTTAGTTTTCCGGACTCCGGTAGAAATCACTTGCCGACCCCTGAATTATAACCCTTTCGGTCGCCGAACTGATCCGACTCGGGGCGCGACTCGACGACACAGCGACGCGTACGGTCGGCGATAAAAGAATCGCTAGACGCTGCAGAGCGGGCATATAATCTGACGCTCTCGTTGACCGATCGTAGGTGATAGATGATACGTAGGTACATTATCATTATATTAATACATTAATAAATAAACTGAGTAAATATATGTTTTAATGTATGCATAATAGAATGAAATTAAATAAAATATGTAAATTTCACGAAAATAAAGTAATGAAAATGAAAATTCAACTCTTAAACCATTGATGTGATATAATAGAAAATAGTTAAATAAATAGAAATTTAGTTAAAATACCACGTGTCTACTTTGAAACGATGGAAGGTATAGGTACTTACGAATTTAATTTTGATACCATACCTATACGGCTATTTATAGGTACTATAAACCATTAACACTTCATTTATATATTTTGAATACTCAACAAAAGTTAGTGCATGTTCTTGTTCGTTCACAAAACATAAAAATAGTTTAAAAAAAATATCATTGACATTGCAAGGTAAATTGTAAGAAATTGCATTTGAATTGTATTTTTACATAATTGACAACGACATATAATATTTAATAAGTATAATACGTGAATTCGTTTATTTCTGGGTCGTACATTTTTGTATATTTAAATGGGAAATAACTTGAATAATAAAATCATTTGTGTGAATAATAAAATCAATTTTAAATTTTGAAATAAGCTTTTGATATCGATTCGTTATGAATGATTGATGACGAACTATAAGTGTACAAATATCACTGGCACGTGAGCGGATATAATATCGAGGGACAAACGGCCCAATGAAAAGGAATCGGATTTTTAAATTTATCTGGGAGAATACATGATGAATATCTGGAAGAAAAACGTTATAACTATAATATACGCATGAATACGTTTGATAACGATATTTAATACATGTCTGAGTTAAAATCAATATTATTGAATAATAATCTTAGTGATAACTTTACAACCTTAAGTGCCTTAAGAGTAAAACGTGAACTGAAAAATAAAAAGGAGATTATTTTTTTCTTGGGTTGTCAAAAATTGTATACGGAAAAACGTTGGACTCGTCGAATTTCGTGACTTATCGAAAACGTTCTGTTACATTTATACGGAATAACACATACATATTATATAAATAAACGTATTTAATCGATTCAGTTACACGAGGACGATATTCCATGATATATAATTCATATACACGAGGTTATTCTTTTTTTCTTTTTTTTTTACACTGTACGTTTTTGTTTTAACGCTTTATACTGCGGCTTAATACAATATTTATATGTATACATACACACCCACCCACTACCATATAGGTAGAAATGATAAAAAAGAAAAACACATTACTCGTCGATTCCGTTCCGAACTACACCGGTGTCTATTTTTTCCCCTCCTAATCGTTTGACCTCTGTATTGTTTGTCGCAAACGACAACGCCGACCACTGTTTATATGACGTATATATACATCGTATATTTATATACACAACTACCACTACCACCGTCGAAAACAATGTGCCGAATAATTGCGTTCCATTTTCTACACGCACACACACACACACACACACACACACACACACACACACACACACACACACACACACACACACACACTGCAGGAACAGACAGGACCTCGAAGGAAGAGTAGGAAGAGGAGGAACAGTAGAAGGCGGCGTAGTCGTGTTAACGACTCGACACATTTTCGCCACGCTCTGCGAATGACACAGCAACGGTTTCGGTTTGTAACCCGTATGATGTATTTTTGTTTTTTTTTTTTTTTTTTTTTTATACATATAAACCCCTCAACCGTCGTTTTTACGCCCACCAACGAGCGTTTTTTAGTTTCCACCCTCCTTCCCCACCCGCCCCTGGTCCTCGTCCCGTGCTTATTTTTCGTCCCGCCGCCGCAGATAAACGACACTCGTTTAATATATCCACCGCGGATATAAATGCGAACGTTTTATACACACACACACACACACACACACGTGTACATAATATATTACGGCGTCCGCGCGTGCGTGTGTGTGAGCGTTTTATATACAATGTGCACTCTTCGTGTATAATAATATAAGTCTGTGTATAAACGAATACACATATATGTACACGAATTCGTTCTGCACGCCGCAAGTCCTCTCCGCGCGCCGTGTTTGCATAAAACGGTACACGTGTCCGGGCCGGAGACGGGGTGGGAATAAAATAAAAACACACACACACGAACGCACGAACACACTCGAAAAAAAAAACAAAGTCGCCTTTCGTCGTCATCCACTGCGTTTTACAGCCAAACATTAAAACCATCAAAAGCAATTAATTACACGAACCGTTTGCGGGTCACCGCCAAAATATATCTGCTCTGGGCACTCTTTTATTTTATTTATTTATTATAATTTTTTTTTTTTTTTGTTATTCATTAATACTCTTTTTTTCAAACGAATTTTTAACCCGCTTCCGCCCTTGCACACTTGTCGTAGTCTTTGAAAATTATCATACTTCGCCGGTCCTGTTCGAATCATCACACGGAGGACGGAGGGAGTAGAAAGAATACTGATTTTTGATGTTCAATTCAATGTTTTACAAAGAGATAATATACCGGTCTTTTGTTGAACGTTTACGCAATCGATGTACTCGAATCAAGTCTCGATGTTTGCATTTTCCGAGTCGAGTATCATCAACATTTAAAATAATTCGTCTGCTTTGAGTCCCTGCAGCATTTGTTATACGGTGTCGGTATCCAAATCGAATCCCGGGACTTTTATAATATAAATAGAAATCAGAAAGGAACGTAATTGATATAATTGTATATCACTGCATCATGTCTGACTGTGAAATCAATATAAAAATAAAATTTAAAAAAATTTAAAAAAAATTAAAAATACTTAGAAATATACTGTCTGAATATGGTTTGAAAAAAAAAAAAAAAGAAAATCGACATTTTTAACCACAAACTATAACCACATTAAAAAATAAAAGTCTATATTTTTGACCATATTTTTGATCAGGACATAAATAGAAAGGGAAATGATTTTTCTAGAGACTTAACTGTAATAATCATGTTATGTACTCAGGACTTCACTATACATATAAACTTTATACAGTTTTGGGACTCAACTGGTTGCCTTTTTTTTTTTTTTTTTTTTTTTTTTTAGTGAGGTTCGATTCGTACGCGGCCAGTGGAATATTAGGTTCGATTAAGTGGCGGCAAATATCTCGCCTAAGGGTTTGATTCGCACACAAAACGTACCCGATCGCTTCCGGAATACACGGTAAGCCGCGTCGAATTAGACAATATGTATTCATAACATTCGAATTTTCAAAAACGCACGAGCCACACGGGTATTATTTCTGCAGTATTCAAGTCTCTTCCGGAGAGAAATCTTTGCGCAGGTATCGAAAAACATCACGTCCGGCACGAGTATAAAGAATAGTGACCGTTTAAGTTTCAGCCACAACGGGTCCGCTCCGTACAATAAGAACACGACCGGAATCGCGCCCGCGTGATACGACCGCTTACTAGTATTAATGGGAATTATTCGAATATTCGAATTATTTGAATCCGAATAGTTCTATCGTAAATAATTAGAAAATTAGAATATTCGAATATCAGTATTCGATACTACAATACAATATACGTAACGAAAATTATTCGTTTACGTTTACGCGTTTTATACTATATAAAACGTTTAATAGTAAAACATAGAGTTAGGATGTTGATGGCCTAAAAAACACGCAAAAATTCCCTAAAAAAAAATGCGAAAATTCTCTAAAAAAAGTGCAAAAATGCCCTAAAAGCTTCAAAAAACTATCTTAAAAATGATCTAAAAAACTAAATAAGTAAGTGAAAAAAATGTATTTATAAATAATAATTTTTACTAGAGATATGGGCGTGATAATGTGTGTAATAGTAATTTTTTACTACTTGTCCAAATCCAAAGTTAGATTTTAAATAAATTAAATTTGTTTCCAAACTTGGGTTCAACACTTGCTCTAAAATCTAAAATTGCCCCACATTGTACAGAAACTTCAAAAAATGACCTAAAAGATGAAAAAATGTCTTAAAAATGTTGAAAAATGACGTAAACAAAAAAAAAAAACCTGCATTAATAGCTAAAAATGCCGAAAAATACAAAAAAAAATGTAGAATAAAATTAGAATATTCTGCATCAAGAGAGCATGAATCAAAAATTTAGCTCGGATAGCATTGTATAGAATCAAAGGAAAAAAAAAATGCAAAAGTCATCAACATCCTAACTCTAGTAATATAATATGGCTTGTGGTGCACAAAGGCCTACGAAAAGTGGCTTCATTGTCAGCGATATTGAACACTCGAGTGTATTGACCGTTAGACAGGACAATATGCCACATTTTTTTGGGGATTTTTCGGTTTGAAATAATTTACGGACTTAGTTGATAGTAGAACAATTGAATAAATAGTATAAAAATCTTATCGTGGAAAAACGGATATAACAAATTAGGTAGGTATTGTATAACATCGAATACTGATTTTCGAATGTTTGAATTATTCGAATAATCGGATAATTCGAATATGCGTTACGTCCCTGCCGCTTACACGCGCGTTTCGTGTCTCTCTCTCCGTGTGGAGACGACGTCTCGAGTTTTGGCCCCCGTCTCGTCTCGCCGCAGCCGTCTTGTACGATTCGGGTCGATCGAGGTCGACAGAGCTCGGGCGGTGAATAAACGACTGTCACGCAAACCGCCGACACGTGTTCGGGTGACGTCGTGAGATTTACGGGACTCGACCGCGCCCGCTGCTCCGACCCTCTGCAGTGTCACGGGTCGTATGGGAAACGTAACTACGAGTACATTCGTTCTCGCTCGACGACGAATAATTATTATTATTACTCATATACGAATATCACAGCGTTTCTTAAACTTTTTTATCCATGGAACCCTTTTTGATGTCCGTGGAACCCCTACTTTTTTTAAACTTTTTAGCTTTTTTGAGGATTATATTTTGTAAATCAATTATAATCATATTATAATAATATTAAGTTAAAGGTATTTAATTAAAAAAAAAAAAAAAATACGTTAAAATAAAAATAAAAATAATAATAATCGTATGCAAATCTAATAATACTTCAATTAATAATTACATTAATTAGATTAAGTATAAATGTTAATGAGACGAATGAAATTGCTTTTTATTTTTACAAATATTCTTAAAATTAGGCTCAATTGATGAAAGTCGTATGATTATATTAGGTTCAGCGTCGGGTATTTTGTTTTTGTTGATATATTGGTGGAGGACTTCGTTTCACACATAATATGAGTATAGTTGCAAAAGGCAAAAGTGCCAACACGGCCTTTTGTGACAGTCGAGGATATTCATCTTTGAAACTGCACCAAAATTCTACTAGTGGTATCGATTTAAATTTTTCTTGCAACGATGAATCCGATGTCATTTCAATAAAAGTTTCGTATTCCTTTACACTGGCATGGCTGGAGGCTGGATGTATTGACAATAAACGGATTTTTCAATTCACAATTCATTTTTATATTTCATCGATTGGTCATATTTGGAAAATACCGGCGTTTTGAAATTTCGAAATAAAGCACTAAAGCTTCGCGGAACCATGAAGCGGTCTTCGTGGAACCCCAGGGTTCCGCGGAACACAGCTCATGAAACGCTGGACTATATCATATACAATAATATGTTGTTTAGAACGAGTTCGACACGAGTACACGATAACAATATTATAACACCGTGTACACTGTTGTAATCGTCACGATATAAAATATATTTTACTAGCTGGCGGGAGCAACGATTTTTACGGACATTGTTAACCGTACGCACAGATAGACAAATTACTACCTACTGAATTAAAACAACGCCTGAAATAATTGCACGAGTAGTGCGCGTACAGAGCTATATTCACAAGCGTAAACGTGTTACAACTTGTCGATTTTGAATTATAAGCGAACGGCCCTTACTTTTCGAATATGCCTCGTACACACACTCCCGGAGACTATTTACATATTTTAGTTCTAGTTTGGCGCTCGTGCAGTCCGCGCGCCAAACCACCGTCGAAAGTCTACACGGCTCTTCTCGGCGTGTTTTGTAACGTAATTATTGCAGACGGCGCGCTGCGCGTGCGTGTGAGTGTGTGATTACACGACCCGCGGTGTGACTCTCGGATAACGATACACGATGAGATACGTGAAAATCGGAAGTCACGCGTGACACATCTTGATACGATACACTAAACCCACTGTATATTATTACTGCAGTGCACTCGAGCTCGTTTAACACGAGAATTTAATAAACGAGTAAAAGATCCAGAGAGAGACAGAGAGAGAGAGAGAGAGAGAGAGAGAGAGAGAGAGAGAGAGAGAGAGAGAGAGAGAGAGAGAGAGAGAGAGAGAGAGAGAGAGAGAGAGACAGACAGAGACAGAGACAGAGACAGAGAGAGAGAGAGAGAAGAGACAAAATAAAAAATAATAATATTATGTAAATTTCCACTGGTATCGTGATAATTAGCGCGATTTCTACACGTGATACGCACGGAAGCGCCAGACGGAGGAAGTGTCGGACCACTGGGTTTTAGGATTTCGCCGTCTCCGGAAAATACAAAACTACCTGGCCGCGGCGGCCGGGATATTATGGTAATTTCAGTGTCGGTCAAGAGTGGGCATACACACACACACACACTCGTACGCACTCCAGCTGGCCGCACGACGGACGGACGCGTACACGTGCCGCAGAAAAGTGTGACGTTGAACCTGCTAAAAAAAAAAAAAATAATAAAAAAATAATAAGTAATAATAACGAAAAAATTCACGGACGCAAAGGCGTTCGTCTGCGGACGGACGGCGGCGGCGGCGCGGGCCTCGTCCGACACGTGCGGTCAATCGCCCGGGCCGGCCGGCGAGTCCGGGCGCTGCACGTGCCGCAGAAAAGTGTGACGTTCGCCCGTCCGTCGACGGTTTTTGGCGGCGAGAATCGACGAGCGGATTTTCACGCGTCGTGGTTTTTCGACGCATTGTTTCCGGGCGGTCCGTCGAAACCGTTTCCGCGGTCCACCACGCTGGGGCGACGACCCGTGTACGCCGACGAGTATTCCGCACGTATATAGACGCGTTCTCACGCGGAATCCGATCGCTTTCGTAGTCGGGTAGAACCAGGCCCTGATTTACGCATGCGCGTGCGGTGCACAAGCACTGGGTCCCCAAATTTTTAGGGGCCCCATTATCATTCTATAGTTTACAAAAAAAAAAAAAATATGGTAGTATTGAGGATTTTGAGTACTCAATGAGCAATAATAATATTATGGAAATAGATGTAAAATTATTATGTAATACGTGAATTGAATATACTTAACACAATATTTTTATCCATCATAGTGTGATTAGTATAATACATAGAGTAATGGTGTAATAGCACAGATAAATGGTTTTATAAAAGCTGCGATAATTGCGTGATAAATGATAACTAGAATATCCATAGACGACAGACCACACCGAGATATCTATTGTTAATTTGTGCCATAGGTCTATATCACGATTAAAGACATATATTTAATCGTGTTCTATACTAAGCAATAATAACATTCAATTTATGTAACTGTGGTATAAGGTCTATGATAAAATCAGTCATTGCATTGATTAAATATCAATATAATACTCTGTGATTTCTATTTACTGACTTGTGGATGTGATAACTGTTAGTATTTTTTTTATCATGTTTACTGAAATTTCTAGTTAAGAAGGACCCCCCAAAAAATAGTGCACAGGGCCCCCCTATTTTTATAAATCAGGGCCTGGGTAGAACGCGTACTGTTAGCGATATTCCGTCAGAACGTCGATAATTTTCCTCCCGCTTCGCAACTCAAGCAGGAGTGCCTGCACAAAGCGAGTGATCTCGGCCCTGATTCGTTCGATGTCTGTGCACACATCGGATGTTCCTCGAGCAGCAAACACAACAGCACATACACAGCAGCAACGCGTGCCCGCGATACGGCTGAACCGGCTTCTGACACAGAACCCGTCAGAGGCAGATCGTTATAAGATTACCAGGAGCAGTTGCTCCTGGTCCAAAAAGAGTTGGGTGTGTATCAAACACAAATAGTCAGTCAAAATGTATAGGTACTTTGTTACACCTATAACAATTATTAATCTACAGCAAAACAGGTACTTCCTGACAACCCCACAAGACGTCCAAAACGCAACTGGTGCAGAGATCTTATTAATATAACTTTAAATTTATATTTAA
The DNA here is from genome assembly GCA_027580255.1 of Therioaphis trifolii. Taxonomy (NCBI): domain Eukaryota; kingdom Metazoa; phylum Arthropoda; class Insecta; order Hemiptera; family Aphididae; genus Therioaphis; species Therioaphis trifolii. The sequence continues at coordinate 17,190,922 of CM050408.1, forward strand.
ATGCTTAATAAACTTTTTCACTATCAAATTATTTTATATAATATATATAAAATATTGTTTTTGAACATAAAATATTAATTGTTGTGTGTAGCTGAAGAGCCGCAACTTTAGACCGATGTGGCTCGCGAGCCGCAAGTCGCCGAGCCCTTATCTAGGGCATTCGAGTAAACATCATTGCAGCAAATTTCAAGTTCTTAACCGTGAAGAGCCAACTCTAGCCTCTAGCCGATACCTACGAAACATAAAATACTGAAATAACAGAAAGGAAATAAATATAGAATTAACGACCTTTCTTTGTGGAGTACACTCGGAGAGCTCAGACTGGAACGGTTTGAAGTCGTTTTGATAGTACAGTTCGAGAGAGCGAGTTCTAAAGCTTGACGCACAACTCGATTCACCTGTCAAATCGATTTGATCTGAAATCGTTAGAGATTGTTTTAAAACCGAATTCCAAAATAATTAAGGAAAAATGTTTAACTACCAAAAGGAATTCTATTAACACTGAGTACTCTATGTCTACAGAAGTTGCATTTCTGCGTGTGCTTTATGATTTCCATTTATACGATAACGTTCAACCAGGGCCGGCGAGAGGGTGGGGCAGTAGGGGCCAGAGCCCCGGGGCCCGGACCTCCGAGGGGGCCCGTTGTCAGAGGCGTATTTAGGCATAGCCGCACAGGCTCTATAGACCCGGGCCATTATCGTCCGTTTGCTCAAAATTAAACAACTATCTATAATATTATATATACCTACAGTAGAGCCTTGATAGTCCGGATGAATTCAGACCAAGCCTCGTCCGGATTAGCGATTCGTCCGGATTACCGGAGGTTTTTCCTACTCAATTGACTAAGACATTTTTCTTTCCTCCGACTTTATTAATTGAAAATTACAAATATTTTAAATTCTACGTACATAAATTGGTACATGCATACATTTTTATATATAATAAATTATCAAAAAAAATTATTTCAACTTTTTGTTCCAAATTTAAAGTTACGTTACGTGTTTACGAGGAGCCATTGCATGTTAGACTCGACAAGAAAGAAGAAAACGAACTGACGACCGATTTATAATTGCTAGTCATTAATAGGGACAGTATAGGTACTAAAATTGATGAAATTGTTATTGTCGAAAAAATATTTCATCGATTAATATTGGATTAAGGGAATTCCGAACAAACTGCCTATGTTTAAATAGATTTATGGGCCGTCCGGATTACCGCGTTCACCGGATTATCGGGGGTCCGAACTATCGAGGTTCTACTGTACTATATTGTAAAAAATACGCAACACAGAACACACAAAGATAACAAAACAAACGCGCATTCACTGCTGGTTCGATCGGTATAATCGCGTAGTTGGTTTTATATAGTGTGTGCTATTAATGATATGGTTGTAAATTCTTAAATTTTGACATGAAAAATACCAGAAAAGGGAAGACATTAATTGAACCTAATTATTCGTTAATTACTGTTCAATAGTTCATTGTTTTCTTCAATTTTAATAAAAGATTTTATGTACCAAATATTGTTTTTTTTTTTTTTATTTACAATTCATCCAACTTAAATATTAAGTATCGTTACTGTATTAAAATGCTATTCAGCTATATAAATCTCAGCAAAATAAGTATATATAAGTGACGGGGCCCGGAAATAATCAGCACTGGTGCCCACCAAAGCTCTCGCCGGCCCTGCGTTCAACACTGCTTGCTCGCGACTTTGTGGCACTGCAACAATCGTGCCTGATGATATTTTCATAGTAAATAATAAACGATCGTTGCAGATTTGATATAGTTTACGGACAACGGCAACGGCGATGACCCCCGTCGACCGGGTAATCTTACTAAGTCTTATACATTTCTAATATCAAAATTCAATGTTCGAGGGTAAAGGAGACGGCGCATATTTAATACATATTTTATATACGGGCACGAGTAAGTCGTGTAAAGTTCGCGGTGTACGCTCTAACCGTGAATCGTCGAACGCACTCGAGGCGACAGCCCCCCTCGACCCTTCAGCCGAAAAAAGTCGGAAATCATACGGGATTTCGCCCCGTGATCATAAGCGATATAGAAGCGTCAGTAATAATGACTATCGTCGTCGTCGTTATTTCACGTGTACAGGTACCGTTTTACACTCGACACCGCACATAATTATTACGACCCGCGTAATATTTTATAACGTACGATTATTGCAATACCACCTCCTCTCCTCCTCCCACCGTGGATATTATATTGTGATATATTATATTGTAAGTCGAACGCGATTATGAACGCGCGTGTGGTATTATCGGATATATCCGTATAAATATGTGCGATCTACGTATATAATATGTATGTGTGTGTGTGTGTGTGTGTGTGTGTATTCACCGGTCTGCCACGCACGCACGCACGCACACACTCGTACGCTTGTACAAGTAATATCTCTATAAGTAGCGTTTACGATCGCCTATAGGTTCTGTAAGTCAGCTATAATCGCCGCGTAAGCCATAACCGATCGAATAAAAAAAAAAAAAAAAAAATATTTATATATTTACAGTAGAACCTCGACTATCCGATCTAATTGGGACCGCACCTAGTTCGGATACGCAAAAGTTCGGATATTGGAAAGAATTTTTTTTTTTTTTTAAACAGTTAAATACTTTATATTTATTATGTTTATCGTACATTTTTTTTTTTTACAAAATTATCGATTTTCATTTGACGACGAGCTGCAACGCGCTTTTTTGCAGCCAAGTCTTTTAGACAAACTAATTGATAAACCCGTTACGTTTTGATTATCTACTAACGATTGACACACGTGCATTCATATATGTATGTACTAGTTAATAAACCAAAAGCAAAAGTTATGATAAATTCGGTATACCGATCGCGGATATGAGTGCTTCAACGAGTTTTAACGTTCGGATAACAGAACGATCGGATACTCTAATTGTAGTTCGGAGGACAATAGAGGGTTCGTATAACGGAGGTTCAGATAATCGAGGTTCTACTGTATATATAGCGTAATGATATCGAACAGGAAAAAACAGTCGTCGATACGTCTTGGCACGTGTGCGATTCCAAACGATTATCAACACACATGAACGTACTCGAGCAACTCGAATTCTCATAGATCCTCTTCTAATGAATGATCTTGATCGTTTCACTTTCAGTACACTCAGTGGATCAAGTTTTTTTTTTTAGCTATTAACTGCTAAAATTCGTTGAGTTTGAGGAATGTTATGTGTGCACAATCAACTTCACTTTGAATTTTTTCCAAAAATATATAATATAATATAATAATACGTTTTTATTATATAAATAAATAAGGTATATTTATCGCGAATTTACGAAACGGGTATACTGGTAATAATAATTATAATAGGTAATACAAGTTTACTGAAAAACGATTGATTCTTTAGAGTACAACGATTACGACTAATACACGCGGTGAGTAAAAGTCACAAACATAAAAGCGTTTTTCTCGACTATTTTATTTCGTATATTATAGTCTTTGATAAAAAACGTTTAGAGACAAAGTTTTACATTCAAACATCGATGTGGAGTACGACACCGACAACACCTTTTCACGCGTGCACACGTCGTATTATTTGCGATCGCCTGCGGTCTGATGCGGGTGCCGACCGGCCACGGCTTCAAATCGGTTGGTCGGTTAGGTTAGGTGCACTGCACGACCATACAAACGCAAACAGAAACATAAAAAAAGCAAAACAAAACAATATTATTATATTCATCAAACAGTCCATTTGAATACTTTACGACATTAATTTAAATCACAAGCGTAGACATTTTATGTGGTTTTCTTTAATAAATCTTAATAAGGAATAAGGGGTACATCTGAAGTAACTGAAACTAAATTTATAAAAACATTAATGAAACCAACAACAATAAATTAATTACACACAACGGTTAAAATGTAATATTTTACTTTTAATGCATCATCTTAAAAACATTTTGAGATAATATACCTATCCATGTGTATAACTTTATTTCAACTCACTGATGAATATATTATAATTACATTAATTGCATGTTGATCATTCATTAAAATATTTAACAGACGTTTTTTCTCTCGAATTCGTTTTCTGATTTGCCCGTTCGAGAAAATAGCCACTGACGGGTACCTACTAAAATGTTTACGTTTAAAGATTAAATTTCACGTTTACAAAATGTAGCGCTTTTTTAGCGTTACAACACATCATCATGACGTTCTCTACACAAACACGCACAGTATAATAAAAAATACTAGTTGTAAAAACATTATTGTGTCATTTATTATTTTAATATCATAATCGTAAAAATTGTTGAGTTTATTATATTTTTTTAAATAATCGAAAGAATTGAATATTTCATAAGGTATTATTATTATTATTATTATTATTTATGACATATAATGATCTTGCACGAGGTCAAATACCGTAGTCGTAAACGTTTGAAAACTAAAATATAATTCATTTTTTTTTTTTGAACTCCGGTCTCGATGATTTTACATAATATTTTAGGGAAAACATAAATTAAAACGTGTTCGAAAACTTTTAATAATATATCCGGCACGAAAAATATTTATACCAGAGGTTTCGGGCGTACTGTTATTTGATTGCCACGAGCACTGCAACCATAGTGACCAAAACACGCGCACGTGATTTGTTTTAAACGCCAAACCGTCTTCAGTTATCAACAAGACATTGTCGAGAAAACATCGATTTGGTGTAAAAAAAATCTAACGGAACGGAACGGAACGAAAAGAAATAATGGCTGGACAAACCTGCAGGAGAAGTCTGCGGATTATGTCGAAAAGTAGTCTGACCGAGGCGAAGGAAGTGGTAGAACCGACGACCGCGACCACGAGCGCTGGACCGGCGGCGGTGGCCTCCGGATCGACGTGGACGCGTGCGGACGACACGGCAGCCGCAGGTTTGTGCATACGGTCGAGAGACGTGAATTTTATTTTATTTTCATTCTAGGGATGAGGGAGGAGTCGGTGTCCCCTAAAATGTCGACAGTTTATTGAAAAAAAAAAAAAAACAAATTGAAATTTTTCGCAGCGTATCGATTCGCCGGTACGGTTATATACATTGTATTACACTCCGTGGGTCCGTCGCCTGCGACCGCAACAGGCGTTTACAATAGTGTCGATTAAACGCTATCATCCATGTCGATTATTGAACAATATTGTCCATGTGAAATAGTGCGATATTATTTTCATGTCTTTTTTTTGATTTTCCAAAATTCCAAAATTAACAGTATAATAATATAGTAGACAAACGTATTAAATGAGTATTAATGTCGAGTAAAATTATTTGAAATATATACGAGCAAACAACGCTAAAAAGTAAAAAAAAATAAGAAAAGATTTTTCTTCTAACTTCATAAAAATTAAAGGAACCAGACTTCAAAACCATTCACTTGCATGTATAGTGTCTCCGAATCTCTAAATATGTCCACCTCTTAAAACACGATGATTTTAAAGTCGACTCGTATCGACATTTTTGGTAAACGAGTTATTTCAAATGAAAAAGACCATTGTTTCCAAACGAAAATGTATCCCTGCAGCGTCTATAGTTTTCCGCGAAAAGGTTGAGCGAAATTCTGTTTGACTTAACTTCAGACGGGTTGTATAATCAATGAAATCATAAACGAGAATCAATGATTTTCAGTGAAAATAATGATCAGAAAGATAAATACTACTAGAATAAATTAATAGGCATACGCGTAGTTGTCCTTGTTTAAAAAAAGAAAATTAAATTAAATCAGTATGATTGATCACACCCGATGGCATGAAAGATTTTAAAGGGTTAAAAAAAATTAGGTTTACCGCTAAAAAAAAAAAAAAAAATACAGAAATAAAGAAACATTCGAGGGGTTTTTCGAATTGTCGAAACGTCACGCTGTATCGCAGCGTTTCCCAAACCATGGGTCGCGACCTGAAATTTTTTTCAGCGGTTACGATTACAGTCATTTTAGTCTTAAATTGATAAATAATATAAATAAATATTGTATTATTATATTATAATATAGTATTGTAGAATAAACTACGTAAAGTTATTACGATTATTGAATTTTTATCTTAACAGTAAAGGTGCTTATGACTAGTGACTAGTCGATGCGATCGATCTCGGTCGTTTGTCCATAATCCATAATATGCAGTTGAGCAACGATCGGTACATCGAGACTATTGAAATTGTACCCCAGTGGGAAATTTTACGCAACAGTGTCCAAAATCAAAATTCACACCAAATTTTCTATTATACTAATTTCTTGTATTTTCTTATAATTTATTTTATTTATTTATTAATTAAGTTATTATTATTCAGTATATTTTGTTCGTATTGTATTTTATAAAAAAACTCATTGATAAAATGGACCGTAGTAAAAATCATATTTATTTACGGCATACTCATTTTTAGGGGGGAGGGGTCGCGTACGTACCTAATAAAGATTAAATTTATGGGTCGCCATAGCCAAAAGTTTGGGAAACGTCACGCTTTATCGTGTACACGCGGCTTAACCGATAAAAGACAACAACAAAAAACCCCTCACGTACGCTAAAACAATAACATATTAAGACGTCCAGACGTCACACTATTATTATTATTATTTGTAAAAACGCAAGCGGTTTTCATCAATTCTTTTCTCGTACGCAGCGTACGTGGGCGAAAACCACGAGCCGCGTCGGAGTCGCGGTGCCCCGAAGACGAGTGGCGAGGCGCGCTACAGGTCACGGTCCCGCAGCCCCATCGCCCGGCGACCGTCGGCCAATTGGCCACGCGACACGCACAGGTTCGTGGTGCCGCCCGACGTGTCCGCGGGCCCGTGGCCGCAGTGGCCAGTTCGCGGCGACGGCGACGGTGGCCACAGCAGCGGTGGCCGGTCTACGTCGCGGCCGCGTAAGTGGCCCGAGGACCCAGATCATCCGGCGGTCGAGACAGAAACGTGGAACACGGCGGAAGACGCGCTGTCGATGCGGGTGCGGTGGACGGACCACGGCGGCGACAGGACGGTGGCGTCGAAGGAGGCGGCGGCGGCGGCGGCGGCGGCCGAGTACGGACGACGGCGGTTCGAGGTGTACGCGCGCCGCCGTCGGGAAATCGGCGACCGGCGGACGACCGACGAACGCCGCATGAGCACTGGCGGATGGCGGTTTTTGTGCCGCGGCGAGACGCGCAGGCCGTTCGTCTCGCTGCGCGTCGACGGGCTCCGGTCCGGATACCGGTACCAGGTGCTCGTCAACAACCAGCGTTCCTAACCTAACCTAACGCCTTCTGGCCCGTTTTCGGGTTAGAGAGAAACAGAGAAATTTGTCGTCAGGGTTCGAGTGTTAGTCAATCCGAAATCCGAAATTTATATCACGTCCTATGTGATGCAAAACGGTTATTTTCAAAAACGGTGCCAGGGTTTAATAACCGATTAGTAACCCCATTCGTATAACCATAAATTTAGAATTCGTAAGGTTACTGATTGGTTACTAAACCCTGAGTGGTAACCTTACGAATTCTAAATTTATGGTTACGAATGGTTACTAAACCTCAGTGTTTAGTAACCGATCAGTAACTTTACGAATTCTAAATTTATGGTTATACGAATGGGGTTACTAATTGGTTACCAGGGTTTACCTGGCACCGTTTTTGAAAATAATCGTTTTACATCACATAGGACATGACATAAATTTCGGATTTCACTTTTCTATGTGTAATTTTTTTTGTTTGTTTTTGTTTGTTTATATACCTTTACTATGTACTTCCAGTGTTACGTCCACCGGACAATAAATAAATAATTTAAAATTTAACCGATTGACTCGACTACAGTTTATTCTCTATAGCACGACTTAGGGGGGAGGGCAAGTTCATTGAATGTCCGTTTATTGTACGTCTCAATTAACTAAGACGTCGATGAACAAAAATACAGTAGAAGCCGTTTATGATGACGTTCAAGAGACCAAAGTAAAATGGGTCATAATAAATTGTCAATATAAGTAAAATAACTAAAAACAAAAAATTACAAAACTTCAATACATATTAATATTATTACATATTTATATAACAAATTTTATTTAAAAAAGTAAAGATAAAAACACTTAATTATGTACATATTATGTATTTTAATTAATTAGTTCAGTTGTTATTTTTAAAAAACTGTTATTTTAGACTGAACTTTGTTTGTATGAAAGTGAAGCTCTATTTTTTTCTGGTTCTTCAAAATTTATCATTGGACTTGCGATATTCAGAGCCATAGAATTTGCTAACATTTTCGCTGCATTGAACATTAAATTAATAGATAAATCTTCATCGGGAGTATCTCGGATGTGTCTCAAAACAAATGGCAACAAATTTACTCCATACCTATGTAGTTCATTTACCATTTTAAAGTCAGAACCATACCCCATTCGTCCGTGACTTGGATTCCCAGAAAAATGGTAAAATTAATTGTACACAGTATGTCGCTGAAAATATTTCCAGCCTCCTGCTTTCAAAAAACGTATTTGAAAATTATTGTTCTTGGATATTGTATTTTTTCAACTTTTTTTACATCGTTAAAATTTATATCATTAAAAATTACTGCGTGTCCTTACA